>JANHGB010048531.1:15755-32638 GCA_026283785.1 Coracopsis vasa
GGACTGGAGGAGCTTAAAGGGCTTTTCCAACCTAGACATTTCTATGACTTAAAGTCTTCTGTAATTAATTTTTCCCCTGAACATGGTGTGCTGTGATCAACAAGATCAATGGGGAGATTTAGAGATATTTCCAGTGTTTTAAATCAGGATTTCTGGGTTGCATCAGGAATGCAATTTAGTGAATTACTCACTTCCATTCAGAGAGACAGGAGCAGTATTGTACAAACCCCATGCTCGGGCAGTAAACCTGCTCCGTTTCTATTATGATGACAAACATCTCAGACTAAAATTAAACTGCAAATGCCAATGAATCAGTGACTAATAACCACACCATAAATGTATTTGAGGAGTTCTTTGCAGGGAGTTCAGAAGTGACATATGCTGACTGGGTTAGTCACTTTGTTTTGAAAGACAGTTCATAGGAGGAATGTTATTCGAAGGATTTGGTTTGTATCTGGTGTATTGTCCTTATTATTCAACAGTTCAAATAATGGTCAACAAGTAACATATTTGATGAGGTTTTACCAGTCTGGTAACTGGGAGTAAATTAAACTGAAGTATGTTTTGCAGTTCATAATTGTCTATGATTCTATGACTTCCATGGCCTGGTTTGGGTGGGAAGGGACCTTAGTGCTCATCCACTTCCAACCCCCCTGCCATGGGCAGGGACACCTTCCACTAGAGCAGGATGGGACACTTTTGCTTAGGACTAATGCAACTCAATGAGCTGTGATTGTCTTTAAACCTTATGGGCAGCAGCAGACAATTGAGTGGTGCAGTCAAACTCACCAAGAAAGCAGGAGATGTAGGAAGCTTGTGGTGTTATTTCTCACAGCTGAAGCATGACTCTTGGTCAAACGCTTGGTGTGCAAGTCCATGAAGACACCCATGGGTTTTAGGTTGGGTCATTACCCCTGGGTGCAATTAGATGCCAGATGCCAAGGTATTAGATGCACTTTTCCTTCCTTTCAACCCTTTAACCTTGTTCTCCTCCATCCCCAGGCTGTCTTTGACTGTGTGGTGAATTCCCTGAAGAATGTCCTCAATATCCTCATCGTTTACATGCTCTTCATGTTCATTTTTGCTGTCATTGCTGTGCAGCTCTTCAAAGGCAGGTTCTTCTACTGCACTGATGAGTCAAAGGAGCTGGAGAAGGACTGCAGGTATGGCTGGGGGAAGGGTCTGCGGGGGGTATCCCCATTTCCCTTTGGCAGCAGCAGCTCCCTGACTGCCCCAAAGCTTCAGTTGGGTATCTGCTGAGCTTGATGAGTCTCCTGTAAGTAAGAGCAATGCTTCAACGCAATTACCCTAGAAGTGAACCCTTCCTTTTGTTGTTTTAACACCTGCATCACTCTTGGCTCTGATCTAGCAAATACTTAATGGTGCAGGGGAGCAGGATGCTTCTGCAGTGAGGGCTAGGTGTGATTTCAAGCTAAGGGGTTTTTGAAGGGGTGGTGTGACTACTTTCTACCTGCTGCCTTGATTCTTTGGGCTGATATGAATTAGAAAAGCAGAATGAATAAGTAACCAGAAGTGAGTTGGTAGGAAGTTACAGAGCTCCAAATTAGCTGGAAAAGGGGACAGTACTTGAATACCTTAAAAGCCCTGTCCTGTTTTGTCCTTTGCAGCAGACTGTCACAGTGTATTACCACAACGTGCATCTTTCTCACTTGCCTTTTTAACTGGTGCCCAAACCTCAACACTGCCCAAGTCTGCCTTCGTTACCCCTCTCCTGCTGCCTGACAAGTGCAGGACACATCCCTGGTGGGACCACATCCATGCATGCAATAGCTGTGGAGACTGTAACTGCAGCTCTTCCTTGCAATAGAGCAGATAAACACATTACAGAGATGAATGTGAAATTACAGATGAGTGTATGTTGTAGGCTGGAGGGGACCTCTGCAGATGCCAGGTTCCTTAGACCATAAGGACAGATCCAATCCAGAAGGAGGAACCAAAGACTTTTCGCTATTGAGCAGCACAGTTGTCTGTGAGTCAGACAATTTGGGGTCAGCACACTCTTAATTGCTGCCTTTGCCTAATGAATGAATGCCTTGATTACTCTTTCTTTCATTTTTAGACCCCAGTCCAGTTCCTGTGGCTCAAAATGCCTTGAACGTGCCCTTTGCTTCTGTTACAAACCTTGAGGCTGTCTCTTTGTCTTTAATACACAGCGCAGTTGGACTCTGCTCCTGGGGCTTTTCCATGATCCTCCGTGGGTCAGATGAAGCGGCTGATTTGGTTTCATTCTCTCAATCTGAGTTGCTGCTTTTTCCTAGGGGTCAATACCTCGATTATGAAAAAGATGAGGTGGAGGCACAGCCCAGGGAATGGAAAAAATACGAGTTCCACTACGACAACGTGCTCTGGGCTCTGCTCACGCTCTTCACTGTCTCCACGGGAGAAGGGTGGCCAACGTGAGTACACAGGGCTCCGGGGTCAGTGATCATGGAGGTAATGGTACCTTTCCACAGCTCTGAGGGACACGTAAGCAGCAGTGACCTGTGTAATAAGAACAGTCTTTTCCCAGCTAAGCTTTTATTTCCCCTTGTGTGATTATTGGGTGAATCAGCAGCAGGGCTCTGCATTTTCCTTGCCATTCCTCTGAGCTTGCACAGGGATGCTTAGGCGGTATTCAGCACTTAGTAACTTGCTTGCTCCAGTGTTTTGGACTTGCACACCTTCCTCAAGTACACCAATTGATAATGGAAATGTAGGAAAATGAGGGGGAAAGTATTGTGACCTATGCTGAAAGTATGCTGGGTATGACAGTCCCAGAGTTACATTTACTGTTCAGCATATGACTTTATTTTGGCACACTTTTCTGCTGTGACACATGGAGTACAAATCATGGTCAGGGTTTCTCCATGGCAGGACTTCCCTGTCCTTCATGTTCAACTGTTTCCTAAGATAAAGAATAAAGCACAGAGCACCAGTCTTCCTTTTCCAGTCCCTCAGTGTGTTCTCCTACTCAGAGATCATCACTGCATTTCTTTTCCCACCCTTACTTTTCATCCCTGTTGATCTGAAAAGAGAAGCCAGATCTAACTGTATCCTCTCCCCTTGGCCAAGGGCTACAGATGGATCTGCACATAGCAAATCTCCATCATTCTGACAGAATGGTGAAACCAGAAAGGGTTTCCCTAAAAATATCCTCAAGGACAACTTCTTCCCAGTCATAATGATGGGAATGAGTTTGACCTGAGCATATAGGGAACACCCTTCACACGAGTGAAGGCCAGTGAGTGGCTATCAGGTTGTCATTGGTGCTTCACACTGATTTCATTGACTTTTCTTCTCTCTTTGCGCTTGGTTGCAGTGTGCTGAAGCACTCGGTGGATGCCACCTACGAGGAACAGGGCCCCAGCCCTGGCTACCGAATGGAAATGTCTATCTTTTACGTGGTGTATTTTGTTGTCTTCCCCTTTTTCTTTGTGAACATCTTTGTGGCGTTAATCATCATCACCTTCCAAGAACAAGGAGATAAAGTGATGTCAGAGTGCAGCCTTGAGAAAAACGAGGTACCCGTGTCTTCTGAATCTGGGGGCTCAGAGCACCTTGATCCCAGTGCAAACCCACTCCTCATCTCTCCCATGCCTTAGAGGGGTTTAGAGCAGTCATTATCTGAGGGTGTGTGGTATAGAGACCAAATACAGACTGTTCCAGCTTCTGCACAAAACCAGGGAGAGTCCCCAGTGTCTCACATAAGCAAGCACTGTCACACGTCCCCATGAACCATACCTCTGCTTCACAGTGAAGATAGACTTGCACGTTAGGTCAAGCACGTAGAGCTGAAAAGAGGTAAATCTTTGGCTTTTTAGAAGCCAGGCATCAGAAATCAAACTGAACTATGGTTGCTACAGCTCCTAAAGGAAAGCTCCTCTCAGCAGGCTGGTTTTGTGCCTGGCTGAGATGATGTCCTGACAGCAGCCAAAAGCAGGTGCCTTGAGAAGAGTGTAAGACCAGGGCAAGCACATATGAGGTTCAGGAACATCCTGAGTTGAACGTGGATTTATTTAGTGTATCTTTCTTTCATTGATGTACCCAGTTTCCTCCTGAACCCATGCAGATATTTAGCATCTGCAACATCCTTTGTCTGGGGTCCCGCAGCCTCAATGACCTGTTGTACGAGAACCCATCTCTTTTCATTCATTTTGGAACTGGAACCTGACTGTTGATGAAAAGAGATGACTTCTTAATCAGTTGTTCTTTAGTGCATTGTTTGTCTGTATGTCCAAAATAAAGCAGAATATTTAGAGGTGTTTTACCCATGTTATTCTTCAACTGAGCAGAAAGTATTTTTGCAATAATTTATGAATTCTTACCAAAATCCAAGCCGAGAAAATGCTCCAGAATTAAAAGTTCTTGTGGGTAGAAATCAATTTTTAACTAGTGTTATGCTTATAATAACGTGAACAGGAATAGGCAGCTAAGGGGGGTCTTTGAGAGTTCACACAGTGATATTTGTTGGGTAATTTGCTGGTAGAGTTCAGTTCACATTCAATGAAATGTTCTTAGCTACAGAGGTTTTGCTGTGTGTGAGAACATACCTGAGTTTCACAATAGTTTTTAAGTACAAATAACATCTTTACCACTCCTCTGCTCTCTACAATTACACATCAAGAGGAATTGGCAGTGTTTTCTGAAGTGAGCCTGTGCATTTAAAACTCCTTTCCCTAAGTAGGACCTACCAGGAGCTGGGTTGTGATGAAAAACTGTCTCCTAGGATTGCAGAGGACCATAGGGGTATTTGGGGGTTTAATATTTTAGTAAATGGCCAAAAGTTATCACTATCTGGGCATCTTGGGCTGCATTTGACAGTAGTCATCAATACTCACATCGTGTGTGAGAAATGCTTAGAAACACCATCCTCCACCACATGCTCTGCTCACTCTCCCAATCTGGTATCTCAACTGATGGAGGCTGCCAGCCCTTTTCTGTATTCTTTTCATCCCCTTTTTGTTTTGTAGAGGGCCTGCATAGACTTCGCCATAAGTGCCAAGCCACTGACCCGCTACATGCCTCAGAACAAGCAATCTTTTCAGTACAAGATGTGGAAATTTGTGGTGTCCCCTCCCTTTGAGTATTTTATCATGGTCATGATTGCCCTCAATACCATTGTCCTCATGATGAAGGTTAGTGGGCTCTTCCTGAATCTTTGCAGTTCTGGGTGAGTGAATGTGGTGTTTGCTGGAGAGGCTTTGTACTCCTGATCAAAGCGCTGGGGAGTGATCAGCAGGAACAACTACCCCTTCTCGTTTGCCTGGTGCCATTTTCAGATGCCTTGTGGTCATGTTTTGATGCCTCGGTCCCCAAAGGGAGGTGGTTTAGTTGTGATGAGATATTAAGAATGGGATTCCCCCACTCGGCACTGTTTTGGCTCATAGCCCCTTCAGCCTGTGGCTAGTGGGGTGGGAACTGGGATCTGCTGGTCCTGAGCTCCCAGGTCACCCTGGGCTTCCTGCTGCAGAGCAGGGTCACTTTGGGGATGCTCAAAGTCCAGCCATGCCAGGGAAATGAGTACAATTTGCAGCCGTGTCAGGCTTCTGGGATGTGATCCACAGTGCTTAAGAGGAAAGATGCAGGTGGCTGGATATTGTGGATGATCTCCCCTCCTACCTCTTGTCTAGCTTAGAGTATCTTTACACTCAAGGGGTCACTATATTCTCGGGGTCTTCTGAAACAAAACACAGCTCTGTGCGTGTCCTCTGGTTTTGAAAATGCCCTTTCTTGCCCTGGTCCATGTTGTGCTTACAAGGAGATGTATGCCAGCAACAGCCCTCCAGTCCTGGGGTCCTTTCCAGCTGCCCCATTAGGGTACCATGGAGGCAACAGTGTGCTTCTGGAGTGGCATGAGTAACTGTGTTGTGTGCCCAAGTCTTGCTTAAAGTGAGCACAAGATCTGGCATGAAATGAGCAGGAGTCTTGCAGTCAGACAGGTCAGTGGGGAAGCTTTTATCCTGTAAGTGATCCTCCAGTAACAGCCTTTCTTCCATCCTGGTTTAGTTCTATGATGCTCCAGAAGCATATGAAGAGATGTTGAAATGCCTGAATATTGTGTTTACATCCATGTTTTCAATGGAATGTGTGCTGAAGATCATTGCCTTTGGTGTGCTGGTATGTGCCTTCCTCGTTTACTTTCAACTGATTCCTCTCTACGTGAAATGCTTGTATTTCATGATGTGCATTTAAAAACCCCTGTGTTGCAAAGAGAAAAATAACCCCTGGACCCCCTCTATCCCCTTTGTGTTTTCATTTGGCAGAATTATTTCCGAGATGCCTGGAATGTCTTTGATTTTGTAACAGTGTTGGGAAGTATTACTGATATTTTAGTAACAGAGATTGCGGTAAGTACACTTTGCTCTATTTGCTTCATTTACAAACAAAGCTGTACCCTGTCAAGACATTGCACCTTCTCCCTACCAGCCTTATTCCCTAGAGCTGCCTCTGGGACTGTGTGATGATGTCCTTGGGTGACCTGGCAGCCTGGTTCCATTAGCTCTACTCTTTCCATGGAGATGAGCATAGCCCCAAAGACTCTCATGCAAACAGCTCTGATGAGCACGACAGTGCTAGTGACCCTGCCAGAAAGCAGCCTTTCTGTCGTGTTCAGCAAATGACTCTAACCCCGAGCCATTTTTGCCTATTAATGGAAAAATCCTGTTGAATTTAATAGAGGGAAAAGATCAAAAGGATTCTGTTGGAGGCTGCTGGTTTATAGTGTGAGGTGCTTCACAGGGCACACAGACACGTCTGCCCCCCTGGGGCTCCTACCCAATCTTGGTCATGAGGCAGAATGAAGGTGATAAGAAGAGTGAAAAGAGGAGGGGTGATGGGAACATAGAAACAGCCAGAAACTCATCAGCCTGGATTGTGTGCTTGGTGCGTTTCTGTCCTGTGCACAAAAGCTTTGTGAGGCAATGATTCAAACAAACGACTTCACCAGGGGGTTTGTTGGCCAGCCCTGCCCTGGCTGCTGTCCCCTGCTCACGTGGCCTGTAAATGACATGAAGTGTACAAACTTGCCATTAAATTCAAGGGGATTTTTCCATGAGGGCAGCAAGTGTCTCACTCAAGCCTTGACAACCTGGTTTTACCCGTTTTATGAATGGCTCCTCTCCTCTCTCAGTGCATGTTTTAGCTGAGGATGCTGTATCTCTATGTGATGGATTTGAACTTTACCATAATGTTTTTTTCTCAGTCCCTGGGATTTGCTTATAGTTCTGGTTTGTGTGTGCTGAGAACTATGCTCCCAGGCTTCTTTACAGGACATTCAGCTGGTGGTGAAGACCATGTTACTGTTTCTAACAAAATGCACTATAATCTAACCTCTTTGGGACAAAAAAAGCACAACCCCCCCCAGTTTTACTCCCCACATGAATGGTGCTCATTTAACAGTTGGTGAATCCTATCTCATAGGTTTTGGATTTCCTTTTGCTCTCAATGCACAGCTTACAGCCAGGGTAAAGTGACTCAGGTCAAACACAAGGTCTAACTACCACTTCTTTCAGTGCTTAGAATCCTTGCACTGATGCTTTTTCCCACTCCCTTTCATGGGGCACACTTTCTTGCCAGGTTCAGGTCCCCAAACTTTTGCCTTGGTTTGAAACTTGGTGAAAACATTTGCAAGTCAGCTACAAACAGAGACTGATGCTTCTCTTCCACCCCTCCTTTGACTGGGAAGAAGCATCACAACCAACTCACACGTGGTAAGGGAGCCTGTGGTCTCTCAGAGATTGGTATCTTCTCTGTAGGAAGATGTCTCCTTCACAACACCAAGTCCACATGCTTCTTAAAATCCTGCTTTGTATGGCTACTCAGCAGGCAGAGAGCAGGATCAGTGTTGCCTGTTCTCTGCTTGGCACTAATGTCTCTGGTTTCCAGCACCAAAGACAGCAGCAATTTGGGGATGCCTTTGAAGAGTAGTATGAATTACCTCTAAAACCAGTCTAACTCCAGTAGTGTTAAACTCCCAGCCACCTATTCTCCTTTCCATTTTCCTCCCAGGTAGTAATGGAGAGGCTTTTGGGTTTGGAACACTAGATCCTTTAAGTCAAACCTTCGAGAGAACTTTCTAATGTAGTTTAACAGCCTTCCCTGGCAGTCTGTGCAATACAAAGCAGCTCACAAATATGTCTTAAACATAAAAGCCGTATGTCCCCCAGTACCACTCCAGCCCCTGACCTCTTGGTCCTCTGTCTCAGGCTGTTGATGTGTCTAAATCTTCCCCTTCTTTAGCATTTCCATATAGGTATCACATCTCCTTTCCACATGTTTTCCCTTGGGGCACATAGGGTGGAAAACCAGCAGAAAGATCCAGCAGTCTGCTCTGGTTCTCTTTTGTTGGCTCCATAATAGGTTGTAGCACGTGTTATTCTGACCCAAGATGTCCCGAAGTTGCCTGGGAAAATCCATAACTGTTTGGCCACCTGGGAAGTGGCACAATACATGGATATTCTGGAAGAGTTACACTTTAATCCATCTTTGTAATATAGAACTTGCTATTTTGCTAAACCAGAGGTGCACCTAAGTTATTTACATACTACTGGTATTTAGAACCAACTAAAAAATGCAGAAAGGGGCTGGAAAACCTGATGCAATGATAGTGAGTGAACTGCAAACAGCAGGGACCAAGGCAGGACCAGGCTGGTGAGTGCCTCAGTCACAGAGCACAGATCAGGTGTGTGGCCTCAAGTCTTCAATCCCACATCCCTCATCAAACTCTCTTTGCCCATTAGATTTCCAGGTAGGGTAGAGGAGTAGCTAAGGGTCGGGATGAAGATTGACTCTGCACAAAACACAGTAGCTGATGTTGAGCCCCACTTCATCAGCTTCCTGGGTCAGTCCATGATCAGGGGTGCAGCAGCTCTCTGAGCTCTACAGAGCTGAGAATAAACAAAGTGGAGAACAGGTCTTTGCTTGCCACAGCTCAGAGCTCTGTCCGCAGCAGAGGATGCCCTCTTCTCCCTTTGTCTCCCTCAGCTCCAGCCTCAACTTGGCTGGTGAGCAACTATGGGGATAGCTGGGTGGCACCCCCCGTTAGTCCTTCCCTGAGCATACAGCCCCATTATTCCCCATTCACTCAGGTGACCCTCACAATGTGAACTTGATGCTTCTGTGCCTGTAACAACCACCCATGAATCACAGAATCACAGCCTGGTTTGGGTGGGAAAGGACCGTAAGATCATCTAATTGCAACCCCCTGCCATGGGAGGGAACACCTTCCACTAGAGCAGCTTGCTCCAAGCCCCATCCAACCTGTCCTCGAACGCTGCCAGGGATGGGGCATTCACAACTACAGTTCCCTACAGAGAGGGGATGTTGTCTGGGTATAACTGAGATCAGGCCCACGAGTAGTTACAGGAGCACCACTTTTCTCCATGACTGTATTTTCCACCTATAAGGTAAATGAACCTGCTCAGCTGGGCAGTCTCACCTCGGCTTCCACCAGCTGTGCTACATCGGTACTTTAACCCACTGAAAAGTAAAGACAAAAGGAAAAGACATGTTGATTAACTGCTTTATTTTGATTTTCTAGTCATGTCATATGTAATTTACTTTGTGAATGCAGTGGAATATGTATATATATTTTTTTATTTCCTTAGGCAAAACCACGTATGTCAGTTTTTTACCCTCTCAGTAACTGAGGTATAACAGGGGGCACCAAGGAGGAGGTGTCCGAATGGGCATGTAACAAACTGACATCTATTCCTATGCCTGGAAATACAAAAACCATCCTGAGGAGTGTTTGTGAATTGCCTCCCAATTTGCATTACAAGTGAAATGCAAATATCTACTGCACTGTCTGTGTTACCCTTTAGGATCCAGAACCTGTTTTGGTTTGAAGCCTCTTTTGGTTTATATAACTATCACAAAATAACACCCCCCCTAAACCCCCAACAGTTTCTTTTCCAGTGAAATTTTCAGAGTTTCCTTTTTTGCTTGTCCTGATTACTCATTTTCTCTTTTTGTTTCCTGTTTTGTTCTTTATTTTCCTTATCTACCTGCTGAATCACGCCATCCAATCAACATACAATGCGAAAACCATGTCTCCGTCTGTATGTTGTGCACCTGCTGCTCAAAAAAACCCAATAAATTTGTAAATAACCTTGCAAAATCCCCATCCATGACAACATCACATATAGGACACGGTTGGTTTCATTGAATTTAAACAATTCTTTAAATTCTCTGCTTTTATTTTCTCTCGTTTTTCTTTAATTTGACTCGGTTTTGATGAGAGTTCCGATTGCACTGGTGACAAAAAGCCTCACTGCAGCGTGCCTCAAAACTGGCTTCTGTCCTGCATCTTCTTCCCCTTGGCTAATTGGTGACGTGAGGCAAATGCAGTTACCAATAGCCTGTTCTCTGCTCCTTGTTACACCTGGCAATGATAAAGGGGAAACTGCCACTTGCTTTATTTTGGTGGGAAATTGAATGAGAATAGGAGGGAAGGATGCTGCTGGATGACCTGGAGTGGACAAGATTGGCTGGCTGGGAAACCCTACCTCTTGTGAGTGGTGGAACCAAATCCAGCTTTCAGAAACTGGCTTTATGATGAGATGCATTGAGCTTTCTGTAAATGGAAGCAGCATCTTTCAGAGGGCTGCCTTACAGGTGCTTTAAGCCCATGGTTGACACTGTAAGGTAAGGCAAAAGAATGATTGAAGTGATTACAGACTTGCTGCTCTCAAATCAAAAGAGAACTCATAGGAAAGAGGGACTTTGAAAACTCTTTGTGATACCAGCATATCGAAGCATTTTGCCACCACAGTGGACACAGAGTCCCTGGATGCAGAAGTAAAGATCTGAAGTAAAATGCAGAAGCCCTGTTATGAACAGGGCTGAAAAGCACTGAGAACCAGATCCCACTGGGAATGTAGTGCCTGGCTGTAAAAATGCCTTTGGCAATTCAGGCCTTTGTCTTTGAAAATCATAAATTAAGCAAAATAGAATGAATAAAGAAAAATACAATCTAAAAAATATAGATAATTGTCTTGTCTATGGTTATTAACACAAATGAGACCATAAGCTTATCAAAACTACTTGCTTGGCCACCTGACGACAGCTCTTGGATCTGTGTTAACATCCGGTCTTTGTGTTGCACAGTTGCTGTTAAGAAGTAAAGCAGAGTGAATCTTTATGGCAGACTGCAGATATGCTCTATGTGTGCTTCCTGGAGGATCACAGAAGGGGATTGTCTGCTGGGAAGTAGCATAGAAGAAGATGACAATGTGTAGGTTAAAATAGGTCTAGCACAATCTGAGAATTGGAACCATTACAGATGTGTGGGAGCTTAGAGGATGTCTTCGGAGACTTCATCTTCTGCACCCCTGGTCCAGGCAGCACAGATGAGTGCTCTGGCATCAGCTGCACACAGGGAAAAAATACTGGAAACAATCAGCTTGTTTCTGTTTGGCCAAATTTTGGCCTTGTTGCTGTTAAAGGCTTAAATGCTCATCCCAAGGTTTGTTAGGATTGCAATATTTCTGGTCATGTGTGCAGGTCCAGGCTCCCTCTATCACTCAGCATCCAAGATGGATCTTTGGAGCACCAAGCTGTCCTCTGGAGCTGCTTTCTTCCTTCCACTGCTGATGATGGGAGCATACAGTGACTGTAGCAGAAGCACCAGAGTTTAAAGATAGGAGGGAATGAGGAGAGATCTGGGCATCACACACAAAATCACTTCTGGCTCAGGATGAAAGGACATGATGTGATATGCCTATAACTGCAGTGTCCCCTAGTCACAAACCAGTGTGGCAAACATCTTCAGCCTGTTAAAATCAGTGAGGCTTTCCCCAGGCTTCAAAGGAAGCCAAGACTCTGTGCAAGATGCAGGGTCTCCTCTTCAGTACTGACGAGGGATATTTAAACGGGAACACAACCATTTCCTCTAGAGTAGTTCCTTAGCACAATAAGTTAATACTTGTTGATGCTGGATGAAGACAACTCCCAAATCTTCTTGAGTGATCCCATTCTTGGCTTGGTTGGATTCCTCTTCCCACAGCTCTTTGCGTCTTTGGGTGAGCCTTTCATTTTGAGGACAGACAACTGAAGTTTCCAGCCCAAGGGGTGGTTGTGCTCTGCAACAGGGCTGGAGAAAGAAGCAGGGATGAGCAACTCAAATTCTCCCAAATTCATTGCAGCATAGTGGAGCCTCCTTCTACGTCCTGCAGAGTTTGTCCAGCCATGGCACAAACCCCTCATATTCCTGCTGCAGGTTTCAAGATCCAAAATGTTACCGAGCTGGTGCTTTGCACTGGTGTACAGAATGGAGCTTGCTCCTCATCCCTGTGGATGGTGGGCACAGCTCTAGCGTTTGGGAGGAAACCACTTTGCTGCTGAAGAACGGATCTGAGCAATGGTTGCGTATCCTAATCTTCATGTATTTCAGTATGGAAACCACCCCAAGACAGGGCAAAGGGGCTGTCTGCCCATGGTGGAACACCAGTCAAGGTCAGTTCTTTATCTGTTGCATCCTGCTTTGCAGTTTGCTCCAGGAATGATATTGCTCGACTGAGCTTTGGTCATACTCCGGTCATGGGAAGCTGTGGCTGTGCCCATCATGCCAGAGCGTGGTGGGTGACTGTGGGCCTTTGGTAGCAGAGCTCCCTCTTTAAGGAAAATAGTGACAGGCCAGGAGGAAATGTTTTTCAAACATGATTTGCCAGTCCTCAGGTGGAGCTTAAAATCATAAAGCTACGGTGCTTCTCGTGAGCACCAGCCAGCCTTCAGCATCTGTGCAACAGCAAAGCAAACTAAAACCTGGAAAGCAACACCTTGATAACCCAGAGGATGGTCATCTGTGTGTAATGTGGTGGCTAAGTGGGAAGAGAATTGATGCAAATTGCTGTTATAGACAAGAAATATTGCAACGTGGAGTTTCCCCTTTAACTGCATGCGGTTCTAATACCTGCCTGGACAGCTGAGGTGTCGAAGGATGGGTTTTCTACCTGGTGTGCTGAGGGTTACACACGTGGAGCCCTTCCATCCATCACGAGCGTGTGTAACTTTGCCTCCCTATGAACAGCGCAGAGAACAGTCCTTCGATCAGTCTGCAGATGTTGGTGACTGGATTTTCCTGGGTTGTGAGTGATTCCCAAGCAAAGCCGAGGCTTTGGCTGCGCTTGAAGAAATGGCACTGCATGAGTCAGGGAGGGTTTGGGGAAAGAAAGGAAAGGTTATGGACTGTTTGTCCCTCCAGATCCCAGGGAGTGGGTAGTTATAGATGTGAGTGCAGTGTTTAGAGCCCCCTGTTCCATACTGTATATATGGACACTATCCTGTATAACGCCTCATGTAACACAGGGATAGCCTGGGCTAAGTATGACCTTGCGGTTGGCCTAGACCAAAGCTGATGTTAAGCATCATGTCAGCTGTGATGATGAGATTATAGCAAAGCCTGAATAAAACAATATTCTTCCTATTAAGCTGAAGTAAAACAAGGGAAAAGGGAGGTAAGGCAGGTTCATACACAGAGAGGCAGATCCTGCACATGCTGAGTGTGCACATGCTCCTTGGAGGCACTTTAAGTCTGGCTTGAGTGCTGCTCTGAAGGTAATTTGTCAGACTTGCAGGCATGATGCCTAAGTGCCATGAACATTACACATAAGGTCTGACTCAGTGGGGAGACCTTCCATGATTAAATGGGCTCTGGGTTAAACCTTTGCCCTGCACTGGTTGACTCTGCTCTGTAGAGATCTATCAGCCAGCGCCACAGAGAAACAGGCTGCTAAGGACCAGATTAGTGATGGCACCCACGGTTATCTAGCCATGGTCCAGCTCTACCTCTGGGTCTTACATGGCCCTTACCGTTAAGGTGGCATTTTGTGAAGGGATGTGAAAAATGAACCAGAAGCTGATGCTAAGAGGCAAGTGTTGAAGTTCTAGTGCCTATTTTACTGACCTTGAACAACCCAGGGGAATCCTCGCTTGTGTTTTGCCTGCCAGAGCTGAATTCTGTTGCTGACTTGAATGAGCCCAGTGTTGTCTGCTCTTTCATTGAACATACCTGTGCTTTTCTCTTTTCTCTTTATTTGAGGACTGAGTCTGATATACGGTCTGTGCCTAACTCTGAGCTGCTTGTGGTTTTAACATGAGAGAAACCGAGTGCATGCCTGAGACTGATTTCTTGAACTCTGGGATTGGTGGAATGCGATGCTAATGCCCCCAAAACTGAGCTGGCATTTAAATAAATGAATAGATCCAACAAGCCCCCCCCCAAATTCAGCATGAGCTCTGTAGCCAAATGAGCAAGAAATGTGGGTCATTTCAATATGACTGGATATCTCCTGGTAAAGCAATAATACAAGGGAAAGACTATTTTTGCTCATCTTTACCAACAGGAGCTCCTTATGATTGTATTTTCCACTCCACTGCTTGATAGTTTAAAGTGGGATGCTTTCTCTCTTTAGCTTACTCAGTCAAATAAGTGGCTGTGAACAGAGATTCATAAATAAGCAAATTGGAATTAGTATGGAAAGGGGGGATATTTTTAATCTCCTTAAATAGGAGGGCAAGAGGGATCTGGCTTTTGCATGTTTTGTTTTGGAAAGAACCCTCTCTAGATTAGCTCAATGGGGCAAGAAACCTCTTTTCCCTGAAGGAAATATAAAAACGGGGTGTGGGGTAGGGAGAATCATACAAACCCAATGGAAATGGGAATCTGTACCCAGCAGTTCTTTGATCCACCTGCAAAGGCACGTTTAATGTTAATCTAAAAGATCAGCAGGTTCCTAAGACCCCCTCCTGCTGTTGAACCCTCAATCTGCCCAATTGATTTGCTGCCATTGATCCATCTTCCAAACAGTCTTGCTGGTGCCATTTCTCCTTGATGAGCCTGTCCAGTCACATGTTGTATAAACCTTTAAAACCTCCAGGTTAGAAAACATCCTCATTCCTTCAAGGATGTTTTAATCTTCACTGGACGATGCCTTTCTTTGTTACGGTAGAGGTTATATGCGCAGTCCCTTGCAACTGTCTTGGCTTAAGTTCAATTCATTGTAGAAAGAGAACTGAGCAAGACTTCAAAACAACCTCATTCTCTATGAAACGATAACACGGCACCATTGCCTCTCCCTGAGTCTTTAGGGGGAGAAAATCTGCCTTGCTCAAAGAAACTAAGCCCTCCATGGACAGCGTGAAAAGGCCTTTTCCTTTTCCATCATTGACCCAGTAGCAGAGGGGAGGGCTCTTGTGGAGAGGGATTTTCTCATACTTGCTGCATGTGGAGTGATCTGCACTGACGAATGTTTCTTTTGGAAGGTTTTCTGGTGGCCGATTTGCTGCTTAGATCGTGAAGCTGGTAATTTTAATTTCTTTTTGGCGGGCTGTGGTTTCCAATCGCGTTAATTGCTGAAGGATACAAACCCTTTACTCTCCGCAGGACAACTTCATCAACCTCAGCTTCCTGCGGCTCTTCAGGGCAGCCAGGCTTATCAAGCTCCTCCGGCAGGGTTACACTATCCGCATCTTGCTCTGGACCTTTGTGCAGTCATTTAAGGTGGGTGTTATGCAGGTGGGAGGAAGGGAAGGAGACAGGGGGAGGTGATGATGCTTGGCGTGTCTGTAGCATCCTTCACTGGGTATCAAAGAGCTTCTTTCTGCCAAGGGAACTGCCTATCTGTACCTCTACAAAGCAATTAGAGGAATATTGCTAACTGGTTTGTACTGACATCAGTACAAATCAGCTACAAATTGAAATCAGTACAAATCAGTACAAATTGAACATCCCCTGAACACTGCAGGGGATGAGCAGTTTGGAAGCTGAGTCTGAAAGATGGATGGCTCCTGATGCAGACTTGCAAGTGTGAAAGCTTAGGCTCTACAAAATCCCCACGACAAAGTCTTGAGACTTGAGTATTTGCATAAGGAAATGATTGACTGATAAGTGCCTTCATGCCTGCTGTTCGCTGCAGCAAGTGCAAGGCTAAGTTGCTTTCACCAGGTTTCAGTCTTGGTAGAAACTGATAGAAGCAAACCCTAAGCCAGTGCATTTTGATGCTATAAACTGTGAAGCTGCATAGCACAGGGCTGTGTTTGTGTGACTTGGAGGATTGAAAACTGAGGTTTTGCTCTAAAGTTGAGACAATTGCTTTGCTGGGTTTCCTTTACCCCTGCCCTCCCCTCTTCAGAACCTTGTGGCCAGCGTTAACTTGTGGCACAGGGGTGTCTGCAGCTGGATATGGTACTTCTGAACAAAGAGACCCTCATACGACTGCCTTACAGCAGCTTAGCTCTCATCCTCTGCCTAGATTTGTATTAGCTCTTTTCCAGATCTAAATCAGAGCCCACATGCCCCGAAGTTGGGTATTGAGCAGCTCTCAGCTCATTTGCAGCCCATTTCTACAGCTTGTGTTTTATCCCTGGCTATGGGGCATATGCAGTGCAGAGAGGACATCACTTAATCTGAAATGAAAACACTTCACTGCATTAATTACCCATTCATTTAGCCTGAGTGGGAAGGAGCTGTTACTCTCAGCTTGGTTACTGTCGTCATTACATTGTAGCCTTCACTGATTTCTTGCTAAAACTCAGTCTTTTTGTTCTCCTGGGGTTGCAATCTGTGCCTGTTTCAGAGCAGGAACTTGTCTACTAAATTTACAGCAAGGTCATTAAAAATTAATGTTCAATTATACATAGAAAATGCCAGTGCTTGCCAGTAGCTCCAGTGCTTGCTGTGGAACTTCTTACTGTGCTTTCCCTGCTTACTGCAGGAGTGTATGGAGAGCCATTGGAAAGCCCAGACTGTTTTGTGATCAATGAATACACGTCTCCAGGGATTTGTCTTTTGAAGGCTGCCTGAATTCATAGAATCCCAGAATCCCAGCCTGGTTTGTGTTGGAAGGGACCTTAAAGCTCATCCAGTTCCAACCCCTGCCACAGGC
>JANHGB010048531.1:36317-47756 GCA_026283785.1 Coracopsis vasa
ACTCAGACACAATTACAATGACAGCAGCCAGCTGCCTGGGCGAACAGCAGCACACAGAACCAGAGAGCAGCTAGATACGCAGTGCAATCGTTTACCTTTCTCTGTCTTACCAAGTCTTCTTTAGCATTTCTCCTTCTGGAACACTTCTAAAAATGCCATGCAACAACCCATTTGAAATCCACACACTCCACTTACCAACTGTTTTCCCCAGAGAAGATAAATAATCCTCTGAAAACCTATGAGGAAAAATCAAGTAGCATAAATGTACTTCCTTTTCTAGGTATTTCACACATATTGACACATCTTGTGTATTTCACACATGTGATATTCATCTCACGCAGCATATCCATGCTTAAAACTGCTCTCCTTCCTGTGGCAAGCACCCACACTGAGGACACAAAACTTGTAAAACCTTGACTACACATAACTATTAAATATTCTTCTTATTAGCACTGCAGATGACCTAAAGTGAGAGTATCAAAGCATACAAAGGGAAATGGGCAGCATCTGAGTTCTATGATTAATACTAACAATTAAAGCTTTGCCAACAAAGTCTGGAGATGCTGCCAAGCCTGACTAACATTACAACTGTTTAAATGAATTATTGATGAATCAGGTGTGGTGAAGCCACCAGGCAAAAAAGGTGAATTTGGTTACTATGGTGATTATTTACCTGGGCGTAATGCAAATCACTTTTGGGTTGACTAAAAAAGTACTGCCCTGCAATGAGGAGTATTTCTGTGCCTTCCAGCCCAGACTGACAACTCACCTGTGCTCTCATGCCCTTATGGGTCTTTCTTTCTTGTGCCTTGTAGTTCTGGAAACTGTTTTCCCTGGAAACTTATATATGCAGGGATAAAACCAAGGGTATTTATAAGACCTAAAAATAACAGTATCACCACACAGACACTGGCAAAACACAGCAACCACTGTGAATTCCCTTCCTGCAAAAAAGCAGGTGCCTTAGGCCTCAGGAGGGGGATCCCCAACCTTCAAAAGATAGCATCTTCAATGAAATACACTGAAACAGCACACGAAGCTTCTGTAAGTGAAAAACACAGTCTGAAGGGTTTCCAGACTGCCTATTCTCTGTAAAATCAGTTACAATTGCTGAGTCCTTTTCCAGTTCTGTGGAACATCTGGAGTTCCTCTGCTCTGATTTGGTGGGTTTTTTTCCAGTAAAAGCTCTCTGAGATCTATTTGTCTGTATTCCTAAAAATGAGTAAGCCAGGCCTGCAGCAGGCTAAGTCATGGAATTCTCAGCCAGAGTTTTCTCTCTGGTGTCGAAATTGAGACAGATTGAAGAACGATCAGAAGACAGTTAAATGGAAGAACAAGCGTATCAGACACAAAGAACCGATTCTCATTTCAAAACACTCCAGAAGGATCGCACCCCTAAACATGGTTCTAGCATCCATGTGACGCCTCTCTTTAGTAACTGCAGAGAACTGGCAAGCACAGAAGCAAGAAACTGCCTTCTAAAATTGTATGCAGAGATGCTAATGAGATCATCACATTCCACAAGAAAGTCAATACACAATGAAGTCAAGTTTTGGCCTTCTCTGCTGGCGCCAGAAGTACACAAGACCAGAAAGACACAGGCAAAATGATGAAATACTAGAGAAAAGCAAGAAAAATGATGAAAAGCTTATTGACAAACATTTGGATACATTTTCCTTAAGACGGCAATGCTGAGGTAAAAAGAGAGGCTAGCCAATAAGGACTTCAGTGCAACTCAGTGCCCTGGCATTTAATCTCTTCCAGCCCTCCAGCTCTCAGTTTTAACACTAGTAGTTAAAGGGTGGTGTTACTCAGCACAGTGTTTATCCAGGTAAAGAACTACAGAGACCACTTATTTCACGAGCATCCTCCTGTAAGCAGAACCCAAAGTGTCAGAACACAAGACTTCAAATCAGAATTCCACATGGAAGTTCATTTACCTTCTTTCATAGGTAGAAGTCAGCACAGTTCCATCAGGTCCCTTAGAAATGATCCCAACCCAGAGCTGGTGTTTATCAATAACATGAGGATTCTCCAAGCGAACAGGAAAAGGGCTAAAGAAACAGGAAAGTGAGATCCCAAACATACTCATTATGTGATTCCCTACTGGTTGCAAGCCCCAAACACTCAAAAACCCAGATATAAATCTGGAATAAAATCTGGAATCATGAGAGCAGATTGTGCATTACCAGTAACAGTCCGTTCACACATCTAGGTACTTACATCTGCATTTCCATTGTAAATGATGAGAGGGGGGAGAGTGTGCCACTAGTAAGGATAATTGTCCTGACTCCTTGACGAACAAGCTCATGCATGCTGTGTCCAGGGCTGAAACACCAATAGCTTAAGGTCTTTTCTGTATCAAACAAAGAGAAAACACCAAGAAGCAAGTCTATAAGTGGTAAAATTAGAATATGACACTCAAATAGCACATTACATCTGAACTCCTGAAAGTAAGCTGGCCAGCAGCTGACGGTAAAGTTCCAGACACATGGTATGGTCTGCTTTGGTCCATCCCAGATTTTACTGCTATGCCCATTCAAAATATAGTTTTAAAGGTCATTGCTGCTTCACACCTTAAATAGATTATACTTTTAATCGAAGGGTGGTTAAAGACAGAGCATCACATCTCATTGATACAGGCAGGTTGAGCAGATAAAACTACTCGGTCCTCCATCCACTCATTCACTTCCTGCTGTCAAGGATAACTGGATGGGGAAGCATGGTAGAAGAACTGTAGAACACTGGGATGAAGGACAAATGACTGAAGTCAGTAAAATATCTCTCTACTCCTGCTCTTGCTTGAAAAGAGAAGAACCCCTTCTCCATGAGGAATTTCCAACAGCTATAAACCTTTCACCTGAACATTCCATTTTCTCCATAATCAACTTCCAAACCTTTCAACTTCTGCTCAAATCTTTTGTGTGGTATGGATATAGATGTGCAACACAGTCTGGCATGTTATAAATTATCACCAGAGACGACAAAGAAAAATGGATATATCACACCAGCCCTTCTTTTACTGTTCAGCTTATAGTCATATCACTGTTGGTCTTGCTGAAAACTGAGACAGTCAACAAAACAATAATCTATGTCAACAACAAGATCAGACAAATAAAACAATAGCTTTTGGTTCTGATTCATTTTGCACAATTAGTTTCAGTAAAAAAAATATAGATATGCATCATGTACACGTCTTTTACATGCCCACCCTTCATTACAAGACTGGCTTTCCAAAAGGAGCTGGCAGCTTCAGGAAATCCCCACTAACATGTGCCCAGTGAGTCACTGCTTAGAATTACAAGGGAACACTTATCTTTAGCTAAAGTTTTATCTTTCCAGCTCATGTGGGCAAATCCATCCAGATGGTATCTAGATTCTAGAAAAATCACATTCCAAAAGTTGGCAGAACCTGCATCTTTAATTCACACTAAGAATTGGTGCAAGTTACAGTTAGGATCTGTGGATGAAGAGGCCAGCGTCAACACATGGGAGCTAAGTCACTTATGTCAGGAGCCTAAGAAACTTCAGCATTTGTAGCGAATGATGCTGGAGTAATTTCCACAAAGCCCTCTGGAAACAGCTATTCTTAAAAGGTTTGCATTATTTCCATACCATTTGCTATGCCTCTACAGGGAACTGGAGACTTGCTCAGTCTGGTCTGCCCTCTGCTAGGTTTGCACACAGCACAAGCCTCAACATCTGTCTATTGCATGAGTACTTCCAAATACTGGTTTTATTTGAAAAGGGAATATATTGGTATGTGTCTACTAAATCACCAAAGAATCCTGTGACTGCTTTGTATTGGGTTTGTGTATAAATCCTCCAAATCATGCAATAAACCTGAAGTGTTTCTATCAGCCTTCTCCTGCACATGTTTAACAAAACCTACTTAGAATTGTTGCTGTAACTTCAAACTCCAATTGAGCAATATCTCAGGAAAACAATCATGGCAGAGTACCAAGCAGCACACTACAGTCCAGAAACAGATCTTTGTGGGAACACTTCAAGGGACATTATGTGCCAACCCACTAAATTCATGGAAATTCATTCTTCAAAAAAGGTTATTTTTGTCCTTAAGAAAAGGACTTCCATGAACCACATATTAACATTCTCAAGAGCATTTAACTGAGTAATTAAGTAGATAGTTATGAGGCAAGGTAATGACAAAGATCCTTGGAGATTATTCTTCAAAGAAGGCTTAAGGAAAGGAATCTGCATCTGTCATCTCTAATCAGAAAGTGTTTTGGTTTCCACCTAACTGTATTTATTCAAAAAGCATCAGAAAGAAGGAATCTTGAAGCCAAACAAAGCCAAGCTCAGTGCTGCCTTACAGGAGCCTTAGGATAAGCCTTTGATTCAGAAGCCACGTTTTTCTTCTAAATATGTTATTTTGAAGCATGGTGATATTGAGGTAGTCCCAGATACTAAGTTCTGCAGAGCATAAGGAACAAAACAGATGGGAGGACAGAGACAAGGAGAGGGACAAATCTCAGTTGAACAAGTAGGACTAGAAGCATAATTGAGACTGAAACTATCAAGAAGTGACAAAATGCTCTCAAGAACTTAGGGAGTTGCTCAAAAAGAGATCATATCTCAGAGGAGGTTAAGAGCACCCTCAGGGTATTACCTGGCACGCCATTTTTCTGGCTAAGAATTCATGTTCTGAAGCGTTATTTCTCTGGCTCATCACATGAGTCTTCATTACAGAGCTTCAGAATGAGCCAACCAACTATAACTCCTCCGCTATTTACGAGATAAAGGTAATTACAGCCTTAGCAACACTGAGTCTGTGAACACATCACAGCTGCACAGACAGATACAGCTGGTATGACAATAACAGAACATTCCATGAACCTCAGCGTCAATCCTGAAGGCAGATTTCCCATTCTTGGGCTGGTCTGAAGATTTTCCCTACTCCAATCCAAGCAACCATTCCATAATGGAGATGATTTTCTTTCACTGGAATAATTGCACTAGAAACTGTGCTTGGAAACATAAAACTGCAGAGGAACACCCTCAAACAACCCTAGAACTCTTCAAATGTAAAGTCCCAAAGCCTTAAAAACCTACCCTGTTCTGGAGAAAGAGAGCTCTGGGGCGACACTAATGCTCCAAGTCTCTGTACCTTAAAGAATATGGCCAAAAAGACCCTACAGCCAAACCACCCACTGGTTCTCTGCTAACCAAGTGGAGGAAAAACCAAAATCTCTCCCAGTCCCACATCTACAGATGGTTTTAACTTGGACCATGGTATACTAATCATGCGGTTAAGACTTTCCAGCTCTATGAGTAGGAACACTACCGTGCTATTTGGGTTTTAAATACTTCTTTTACATACAGACAGATCTGGAGCGTGCCTTCACTGAGTTATTGTTCAGCCCTTTATTTCTCAGAGTCATTTTTAACATTTAAGATAGCACAAGTGGTGTCTCACTCAGAATCCTACAGTGAGGGCTCCCTGTTCACAGATGTGAAGTAACGAAGATCCGGATGTCTTCAATTGCTCACTCTTATTTGAATCAGAAAGGAGCAGCTGAGTAGTTTGCAACCCAGCTTTTGATTGAGCCTCCCCAGGACCGAGTCCCATACCTTTTTTTGTAGATGATGAATTCCAGAGATCTGTCCTTTGTTTCTTCTTCTGATTACTGTCATCCAGGTGAATGTGTACCTGAAGGAAAAGAACAGAAGCATTTCTGGAGACAGCAACAGAAATGAACCAGCACTTCATCCCTCAAAAAACCTTGCCCATGTTAATGATAGTAACATAATTAGTGTCACTTTCACAGTGTTACTAAGGCTGTGTTACTTCCTGCCTGCCTTTCCTATTTTGTTTCCCATCTTCCATAACATATCTAACACAAAGCAATTCAACCAGCCATTCTGATTCAGTTTATGGAAGTAGCTTTTCATGGGCTGCCCTAAGCAACGAATCCAATTATTTGGGTATTGTTCACCAGCATAAAACACCCAGACTAGGAAAAAAGATATCCTGTCGTGTTAGAAAGACTCGCTTCATTTGGCAACAGAAACAGTGCTTTGGACTTAACATGAAAGCTGCTATTTATCTAAAAGAGATCTTCTCCTAAAGTTCTTTATCTCACAGTCTATAGGCCTCAAACTCTAAATTAATTTAAAGGACTGGCTGGGGGAGGTTCAGTGGCTCTGCTGCACGTGCTAGGTAACAGGCTAAAGTCAAGAGAAGAGGTTATTGAAAGAACACACCGACTCTTGCATAATACGCAGTATCAAAGTTTTCAGTGATTCACATTTGCTGCAGTTTGCTAATTTCATTTTAGAGTTTCTTTAAAAAGAAGCTCCCCTTTTTCCTTGGAATCTCAACTAACCACACGGATAGCCTTGGATGCACTACGCACAGGCATTAAATGCCAGAAAGGAAGGATGTAGAACACAAAGCATCCCATACCTTATAATATTTAGATATTGACTGATGTAGCCCGAGATCTGTTCCACCTTCTGGAGGATCAATGTTGAACACAGTCTGGGAAATGGATGGAAGCAAATGGAAAGATTTAATAACCGTTTCCAGCAAAACCCCTAACATAGCTTTGCACTGAGAAGCATCTCCATAAAAGTTATTACTGGAATAACCTCACACAGATCTCCTTGCTCCTCTTATTAAATAAAGACAGAAAATCTTGCATGAATATATCTTTACACACAATTCCTGCTAACCACATGGCTTTCTCATTGTTCCAACAAACACAAGCCAGTACCTAAATACATTCAAACTACACAGATGACATTACTCACGCTCTTTCCGACTTCTGGCTGTAGTTAAGCACAAACTATACATTTGTGAGATCACAGTCGCACCCGATTATAAAAGAACCTTCTCAATATCCTTAAAGTTTCAGGCATGACACACTAAAATAATAATACTTTCCTTAGAAAATAAACAGATAAAGTTACAATCATATCTGGCTGCCCATCTATTAAATGAAAAGCTTCTATCAACTCTTCACAGAGTTTCGCTTCTTGCCCTTTCCCGTATGTGACGCCTTATGATTCAGAGTGATGCTCCTTTACACGCATGGCATTTCAGAGCCGCTTCAATGAAAACAGCTGTGGTTCTCAAGTATTTATAACTCCTGATGATGTTTCTAAACAAAATTTCTTCAGACTTTTAAAAGGAATCAGCTGAGTGCAGTAAGAAAGATGCTCTCCACCCATCAAAACACAAGTATCATTCCTGTTAATATTAATGTCTGTAAAATAGCCAGAGGGAGGGTGTATAAGGATATTTTAATAAGGGCTCTTCAAAAGGAAGAATATTAATTTATAACCAGCTTGTTTCCATTATTAAGTCTTGGCATTTAACCACTTTTAAATTATAAAGATTATCCATTCCTATTCAATTCCAATCCTAGACAAAGATTCACAACCAAGCTAAGACAGCAA
Organism: Coracopsis vasa; assembly: GCA_026283785.1. Classification (NCBI taxonomy): domain Eukaryota; kingdom Metazoa; phylum Chordata; class Aves; order Psittaciformes; family Psittacidae; genus Coracopsis; species Coracopsis vasa. The sequence continues at coordinate 43,740 of JANHGB010048531.1, forward strand.
GTAAATCCTTACACAAAAAAGAATTATACTGAACAACTGAAATGAGCAAGAAAATTGAGGAGGGAAAGAAAGAGTTCATTTGCTATTGCCAAATGCAGAGCTGGACACTTTTCAGATGAAGTGAATTGCTATGCTCTTCCTCATTTTGCTCTTAAAAAGATTTTACTCTCCTCCTGCCTCTGTGTGTTCATTGTTTTTCACCTTTTGACATTCCAGTGCTTCCTAGAAGCACAGATTACATTTGCAAGCAGCATGTATTCCAGAAGCAATATCTATGTCATCAAGGATCTCTGAAAAAGGCTGGCAACTGACCTATTAGGCAGGCTACCAGCAAGTAGAACAAAACCAGAGCCCTCTACAAAGAGGCTGAACATTGCCAGCCAAGACAGACTTTATTTTACGGAAATTCCAGACTTTAATGTCATGGAATTTCTTGCATCAGTGGCTAAATTATAATTTTTAATTAAAAAAAGAAATAATCAAAGACAGAAAAGCAATGATTAACACACATTAAAATGTCATCCTTATTATCACCCACTTATACTAAAGATGGGGGGAGGAAGAGATCTTTTTGATCCAAAAAACACCCACATGCATTTGGGAAGGTCTCATTCAACGTCAGGAAAAAGGTCTAATTCAATCTGACACCCAGCAACTGAGGCCAAGATGATGCTCTGTAATCAGCAGATTCTGGGAATAGTGAGGTTAATCCCAAGGACCAGCAAATTTCCCAGTATGTGACACTACGGCTGAGATGCGCTTCTGTTTGAACTTTAAGCTGTCCAAACCTCACTGCCTTTCTGAGCCTTACTCAAGAATCTTAGAGCTTTAGTCAGCTTCAGGGGAATTTCAGGCCACTGGCCCATTGGACCTTCTGTTTTATGGGGCCCAAGTTTTTCCATAATCAATGTTTTGCAAAGGCATACCAGGGAGAGGACTGATGGCACCATGAGGATACCCACAAGTGGCCATTAGTTCCTGTGGCACTAAAGATTATTGTTTTACAGACTCCTTATTTAATAAATCAACAAAATACATTTAAATTATATTTTGTTTGGGTTTTTTTTCCCTTTGGCCAGTCCTGTTATTTCACAAGCTCTCGTATTCCCAAACATTGCTGCTAGGAAGTGAACAGCTCCATAACCCAGCTCCACCTTGTGGAGGCTAAAACCAGACAAGTTTAAATCAAGCATCTCCAAACGGGACATCAGAACTGTAAAACAACCTGGGTAAAACCAAAGTAGAACATTCCATTAAGCAGCAGCTTTCTCCTCAAAACCCCCCAGTTTTCCATCACTGCACAAGTGTACATAGAGTCAAAAATAAAATGGATCCAATGTCTTTCCATACTTTTTAAACCAATTCTTCCATCCTTCAGGTGCATATAGAAGCAGCATTAATGATTTACCTGGATAATACCCAAGAGTTTATGCAATCCAGATGTATTGACAAATATCCCAGGGCCTAGAGAGAATAACACAATTACTTTTACAACACACACCTACACCCATTTGTATATATCCATCCCTCATCTGAGCAGCACAACACTGAATACAATGACTTGAAAATATAATCTGAAACATATAAATTCTTTCAAGTTTTCCACCATTATTCAATGGGAAATGTTAAAAGTGGCATTCCAAAGGCAGCTTCATGCCTCTGATGCATTGGGAAGCTGTCACCAAGACAATTACACAAACTTAAGACTCTTCTACATTAAAACTGGAAAGCAGCTAAAGAAAAGAGATAAGCACACTTAAACTGTTTAGTTACTTTTCCAAAAGCTCACACAACTAACATTAGTCTCATTGAAATAGAATAGAAAACTCACTACTTATACAGAGAGCCAAAATTAACCTTTGCCATCACTATAAACAGCCCTTTACAACCACTTCTGAGCTTCTAGCACAAGTAAACCACTGACTACAGAGGAGCACTTAAAAAGAACATGCAAAATACACTGATGATGAGAATTTGACCTTACAGCAAGTCTTAATGAAAAGACACAGGTCCTGAGGGCCAGATTTTAGCTTTTAAAAGCTTTATCATTTAAATCTTTAAGAAGCCTTTCTCCTCCTCTCCCCAGACAATGCAGAATTCCACTTACCTGCATTACAGAGAAAAGTCTGAGTGAAACAACTACCAAATTCACACTTACGGCCTGAAAGATACTGCAAGATCTGCTCCAGTGAATCCAGGAGTGAGGATTTAGTCTGGAATGTTATTTGGGCCTTGGCAAACAGATCAAAGATGTAGCTGCAATGCACGAAGAAAAAGCACAAATGGGAAAACACTGTAACTAACGGTGGGCACAATTACTGCTACTCTTTTATGACAACAATTCCACCATCTAATAGCAAAACATGCTCTTGTCTCCATGAGAAAGAAGAATTTACAGGAAAAAAGAAGCATTTGGTTATAAATAGCTGACAATATTGACATGACAGAAAGTGCACTGACCGCATCCTGCACATCTCCCATGATTTCTCTACAACACACATTCATTCAGAAACAGATTTCATGCTATTTCATTTTTTTTTTTACAACATACAATATGCTTTAGTTTAGAAATAGATTTAGAGAGCTCCGAGGTACCTCAAACCAAATCACTGCAGCACTGATATCTGTTCAAATCATGATGCAAAACTGAAAGCAGGCCAGTGAGGAGCTTATTCTAGCTCAGGATACATGACAGCCATACACAAAGCATTGGATTCTCCACTCTTGGAACAGGAAGTTCCACCAGAAATAAGGATTGTAACAGGAAGGGGATTTCAGGAAACCCAGAGCCTTGAAGAAATACTATTCCCAGAAACTGGAATAGTGCTGCCTATCCTAACAGCTGACCCAGTTCCACAAGGTCTAGAACCTGCTGCACTTTTAACATAGAGGTATATTAACAAGAAGAAATTTACCTTCCCTCTTTAGTGACTCCACTATCATTCGGTGGCAGCTCCACTGCATCAATGGCACTTTCAAGCTGAAGAAGAATTTCTTTAAGAAAACCAAAAGGAAAAGAAGTTGGAATTGGCAGAAACTCATTTCTGGGACAAATCCAAGCTGCTTTTTCAAATGTACTTTATTACTAAGGCTGTTATCAAAGGCAGCAGCCCAGCTGCTTGATTCTGTAAACAAATCAAACCACTTTCCTTCATCTCGCCTCTAAATATTCATATTTAAGAACTTCCATGACCTCAATTCTTAGATAAGCTTAAGTCACCAGCTAAATGTTAAACTCTTCTTTATAGACTGAGAAAGTTGTTCTTAGAAATGCTCTAAGCATGAGACAGCTCAAGCTTTTGCTATTAACTTACGTAGCATCATGTTCTTACAGCAGCGATGCAATTACTGCAATTGCAACTCAGCAACAACATTAGAAACCAAGGGAACTTCTAGTAAAAAAGGAAGCCACACATTCATCTGCTACATCACTCATCTTCTTGGGAAAATACTATAATTAAACATTCCACAGAGGGCTCAGGAAAAAAGAGACAACTTAAACTTCCATGGATTACTCAGTTATGAGCAATGTCTGCAGAAATGCTACAGGAATCCAATTTTTACAGTTGTTTGCCCTCTGAAACTGTTTCAACAACAATCTTCAAGGACACAGAAAACAGTCTTACTCTTTATCTTTGCTATATCTTCAAGTTCCATGTTCAGGCCTGTTGAAGAAAGGAAAGATTTCAAAAAGGATGTTTCATGTCTGTTTCATTCCCAGTTTCTTTATGTCTTTGCAAAAAGTATGGATATGAAGGCTAGAATTGTGTCTATGGAAAAACATTCTGTATTCCCCACTGTTCCCCTTCACGACCATCATGTCACATTTGTTCGGCCAAATTGTTTTCATGTTTGTCTGGCAGTGATAACTAAATAACAATAATGAATGTCCTACAATCAATGGTTTGGGTTGGAAGGGACCTTAAAGCACATCCAGCTCCAACCCCTGCCAGAGGCAGGGACACCTTCCACTAGAGCAGGTTGCTCCAAGCCCCTGTGTCCAACCTGGCCTTGAAC
>JANHGB010048535.1:5592-18208 GCA_026283785.1 Coracopsis vasa
GAATGTCCTATATCCAGAGGATACTTCCCCCCTACACCAACATGCTGGGATCTGTGCATGAATGGGCTTCTGAGAGGACAGATACATTCAGGCTCTAACAACAGAAAAATACTAATATCTGAACTATGCTCTTCCACTATGTCTTAGATGTTGATTGGGTTTTGTTTGCACAGTTGTGTATACATATGTATGAGACTTCTATGATGTGTTTGATTTCCTTTTGTATTATTTCAAATAAAGGAAACAGAGAAGATTGAAAGGTGTCAAGAATAGGGATATTATATCCTAGCTTCTTAGAGCTAATGGACTTCCAAGAAAGTACCATGAGAAGCTTCAGTTGCCAACTTGTGAAGCACATGAGCCAAAGTGTGAGCAGGAACTTGCACTGCCAATGGCTCCAAATTCACTCTCTATCTGCTTTTACAGGAACAGGGCATGAAGAGTGACTCCACTTTCAGAGGACACAATCAAGTCACTTCATGTGTTACCGGTCTGCCAGGGTCTCCCCAGCAGTCATGCACAGATACTTAACACTGGCCATGAGAAGACAGGAGTGTGAAAAAGTACTCAGGATTTCCTCCTTTACAACCAGGAAGAAATGAAAAAATACCTGTTTTATAACTGGCTGCTTCATAAACAAATTTACTGCAACATTCAGGCTTCTTACCACTTGCATGCTGAGTTCAAACTGACAGGATTAAGTAGCTAGTGATAGTACCAATAACTGAAAAAGTGTATGATTGGTTAATAAATGAACCTTAGTACACTGCCAGCTGAAAGAACCTGATTGTATTTACAATATGGAAGATGAATCTGTTCACCCACTTCTTTCTACTACAGCAATTGCAGATGTTGTGAGCACTGTAACTGAAGGAAAATTATTCTGCTAATTTTTATACTGACAAACCCATTCAAATAAACAACAACTGCAATTTTCCATATATACAGAATAACTCTTCTTAGCTGACTTCAGCATAGACTAGTGAATCTTTCCTTAATCCATCTGATTTCATGTTTGTTTATCATAATACAGAGAGGTCGTGTACTGAATAAAGAAGTTGTTTTAGAAAGTTAGTAACTGCTGAGTTATTAAATAAGAATTTTGCCTAAACAAACACAGAGACATAAACGAGTTAACTAGTTACAGTCAGCTCTAGGAAGGGATCACAAGCACATAACTCAGTTTATCCACAGAAATAAAACTCCTGTAAAAAGTCATTTTCATTTCAGGGTGCAAAAAGGATTAGTTTTAAAACAGAGTTTTAAAGGCTTAATCCTGTTCCACTGAGTGGGGTGGTTTGGCACTGAACGATACTGAATCATCAGGGTCAGACTATTAATGAAGTTTGGGAACAATGCAGAATGCATATTCCTGAACATTTTGCTGCATTATACAATTTCAGAATGCACATTTTGAAGTATACCTGTGGCTTCCTTGAAATATTCAGTGCCTGTAATGAGCGAAAAAAATGCTGGGAGGAGATGAATTAGTTCTTTCAGTTAAAAGTATAAACTTTTTTGTTGACAAAGGATGTAACTAATAAGAAATCTTTGACATTTCTCTTTGAGACGATTACAGATCTTTCTCTAAAACACCAGTTTTAAATGCTGTCTTGTTATCTACACTTGATAATCTTAACATTCTGGTTTATAGCAACCTTTTTCCAAATGGCTTTTGAGTCAGTGCCTCAGTCCAGTAGCCACTGCCCCTTTGAACACTCTTTATTCTGCCCAGTGCCTAAATTGCTGACTACACCAGATGCAGAAGATGAATTACTTCAATGAAAAATATTCAACCATCAAAATGGCTGCTGTCTTTCCTGAAACTGCATTAAAAACTAGAAGTGGCATAGTGTAGATATTCTCAGTATTAGTGATGTATTAAAGAAATCAGAAATACATATACCATTTAATATGTTTATGATTCAAGAGCTGGCGGGATAAATGCATCCAACAATACAGTGAGTAACTTCCTTGCCTCTCTCTATGTATTCCCTTTTTCATGAACTGTTGTTTACACTGAAATTTCCTGTGTCTATACAGAAGTTATGCTACCTCTGCTGGTAAATCTAGCTATTTTAATCTGTTTGTGTTGATCCAGCAAAAATGTGCTTGGTACATCCTCTGGTGGCAGTACTTGGAAACATCAGTTGGATGTGCAAAGAACAAACCAACCAGGTTTTGTCTTCATGTTTCTTTTCCCTGCTTAGGCAAAGGAGACCTGGTGCGCAAGAGTGTCCAGAATAAGCCATTGGGGAGCAGAAGATCACCTTCCTCCCAGGATGTGCTGTGCTGGAATGACCTGCCAGCCACAGGGCTATCCACCACTTAAGCTCAGAAGGCTGATGGTAATACCGCAGCTCTCCATTTGCACCCCTCCATGCCATCCTGCCACCTCAAACTATTATATTTTTATGGAACACAAGAGAAGTTGTGTAATTCTTGGTTGTAGTTCGTTTCCTCAGAGTGCTTTAAGGTTGAAGGAAACTGCAGTAGACTTATTGAAGCACTGGTACCCAGGCACAGGTGGAAAAACCCTATGCTGGGGAGCAAGATGAAAACATACTCCTGGCCCTCTGTGTTTAGGACAAAGTAAATATTATTGAAGGAGTTTTCCACTAGGATGGATGAGCCTGACTGAGCAGAGGATGGCAGCCTGGCTGTTGAGAACCAGGATCAAGAGGGCCCCTCACATCTCTTTGCTTCTTCTCAGGCATCCCAGGCACTGCTCCTCCTTCAGGCAGCAGGACAGTGCCACTTATAGATTAATAACATTAATAACATGCACAAAGAGCAAAGAAAGATGTATGAAATAGGTATGAAGTTATATTAATTTATAATTGGCTAGCATGTGATTGCCTGAAGAGCATGTGTAAATAGCTCCTTTTCTAATTAGAAGGTCTTGTTTTACTCAAAACAGTTATTTGCTTTTCTTCTTTTTTATCCTTTTAACTTCAGGAGATGGGCAACATACAAATGTTATACTCTACTACTTTTCAGTTTAACAATGAAGAGGGATTAGTTACTGCTTAATCAGCTTTATTCTCAAGACATTCTGATGAGGCTCATGAAATTAAGACAAGCAGATTTCTCATGATTTCTCATTTCTCAGATTTTCTCCCAGAGAGTGGGCTGTGCTGAGGGTGAATTTGGGTCCTCCAGGGTGAGCCCTATGAAGGAGAAAGAAAGGACAGGAAAGAGGGGCATCAGGAACCACTGGGAGGTGGTTTCAGGTGGGATCAACACCACCTGCTCATCACTTGCACCACAGTCTTCAGGTGGTATGGTGGGTTCTCTGTACCACAGAGATGAGATCACAGCCTTGAGGTGGTAACAGGCTGTTAGGATCAGGACCAATCTCTGTGTCTCTGCTTGAGGGCACTGTTAGGCCTGTCCCTATCCCCAGGGAGGTGCCACAGGACAGGAGCTGCTTCACTGTCCCTGGCTGCTCCTAGCTGAGGTGATGGGACAGAACAGGTTGCTATGTGCTGCCCTGCAGGGAGCCCCCAGTTCTCATGGTGCCCTGCTGCACTATCACATCCATACCCTGAAGGACCCAAGAGAGATGGAGGGAAGATGAGAGGACGTGGTCACTGAAGCTGAGTGTAGTTAGTACAGAGGAAAAGCTTTCTGAGACAGGGGAAGTTCACATGGGAAGCTTTCTAAAGCAAGTTATACAAATACAAGCCACCCTCTCCTCAATGCTGGGATAGACTAGACAGTGCAGCTCAAAATTCCTGTGCTTTTACAGCAGCAACAAGATCATATAAGGCAAGGGGAAATGATCTCATGGAGCAAATGCTCCTGTCAAGCCTGCTTGAAGGTGCCACGTTGGACTTCACCCACGAAAGGGCCATAGCAGGGAGGATGAAGCATTATTTTGGCTACCACTTTGAAACCCTCCTTCAGTGACCCAGGAATTATCAAGCACTTTTGTTAAGTCCTTCCAGCTCAAGACCTGAGTACCTGGAAATTTCAAACCTCCAAAAGGCCCACCAGGGCCATTGGGGTGGCTCTGCCTTTCTCTCCCAAATCAGAGGTGATCTGACTGCAGGTACCATTGAGCCCTTCCATTTCCAGCCATACCAGCAATCTGCTTTTCAAGAGACCGACTACAGAGCTAGCCAGAACCAATGCCTGTTTTTAAGTGATTTGTTGTGAACAATCGATAATTACTGCCTGCCACCCTAATATTCAATTAGTTATTTGAGCATTTAAGTATTTAACTGCATTATTAGAAGGGCAAACTATTAGATTCCCTGGGTATTAGAATGTCTTACCACAGATCTGGCAAGAGCAAAATGTGTTCAAGTACATAACATGATAAGCAGACAATAAATAGCTTCTAGGCCATGTCCTACTGCTCAGAGATGATTTGCCTGAGGTACTACGTAAGAGACAGATCCTGAAAAGAGCTTTGAAGAAGTGAAGTAGTATTTGGACTATCCCTACTGATTCTCCCGTACTTGAAAAACAAGAAATAAAGAGATATTTCTTGTGTAAAAACACAGGTCCTGGAGATCCGTGAGTCAGAAAAAGAGAACTGACTCATTTATCCTGCAACCCAAGCTGAAGGACTAATGAGAGTGAGAAAGAGTGAAACATTTCTGTCACTCCTGATGGATCCACAAAGAGATTCATATGTCTGTGTTGGAAGTGGTCAGCATCCTTTTTCAGCTCTTTCCTCAAGACCCGTCACGTGACTGCAGTGACAGGAAAGATTCTGGATTTGTTCTGATTGTTTTGTGTCCTGTCTGGTTTCCTTCTCATCTTCCCACTCAACTGCACTCCTAATTGTATACTTAGCCTTAGCAGGTACACGAATGAGTGGGGAAAACTTTTATCTCATAAAGATCAGAGTTCAGCCTCAGATCTGGCTTTTTTCTTTAGAGCTGGGGGAGCTTTTCCTTAGGTTGCTGTCTTTTGCAGTCTCTGGGGCAGGTGCTGCTGTCTTAGACTGCATCTCGATCTTATGTCTGGCTGAGGCATAGGACCTGGATGTGCCGAGCCTGCTAACCCCTTGCAAGAGTGGTCTGCCTTCAATGGCCAAATGCAGATCTCAGCTGGCAAGCAGCAGACAATGCAGTTACCCAGTGTGGAAACCATCAGCCACAGCTATTTTTTATCCACAGCTGATACCTTACCCTGAGCTACATACACTGGCCAGATGTGGGAGGCAACACTGGCAGCCCCCATCTCCCAGACAGGCTGATGCTGACAGCCACACTGCTCAGCTTGTAGCACAGCAATGGCAGAGCAGCTCTCAGACAGCTTGGGTGCTGGCAACAGCTGATGTCTGCATCTCCCTGATAAGACCAGTGCTTGCCTAAGCTCCTCTTTCCATTCTGCTGGCGGCTATTAGGCTGCCGGCATCAGGGGAGCAGAGGGCTTCTAAGCCATGCCAAGCAGCACACTCACTCTGTGCCCCATCTCCACTGGCAGAAGAGAACAGGCAGTACTGTCTCCCGATGAGGCCAATATGAATGACTTCTCCTCAGTCCACAGGAGAGTGCCCACACCATTGTCTCATAGAAAGCAGTTTCTCAGAAGGAAAAGATCAGCAAAGCCCTCTCATACCATGCTCCAGGGGTGAGTTGCAAGTAGCTACTGAAACGCAGCTGGAAGCAACATCCTACGGCAAGTGTGTCTGCAGCCTCTCCTTACAGCACACCATGGTTCAGTGTGGTGGGATGAGTAGCACCTGAAAGGAGGGGTTCAGGCAATGCCAAGACTCAGGTTAAAGACGGCTGTTTCTAAGCTAATTGATTTGCCATGTTTCAGAGTGAAAGAGTGCCTTGAGGTACAAATTCCAGACACGTGCTGCCTAAATGATGTGTTGACTGTATTGGCCAAACAACATTGTATTGCTGGATGCTTCATGTATTTTCTATCATGGGGCCTTGATATTAAAGAACAAGGGGAGGTTATTGAACACAATGTGGATTAATGAAGGAAATTCTACAGTCTGGGCCATTCAGGGATCAGGTGAAATTACCCTAAGGATTCTTTCTGGTCTTCACATCAGGAAGTTTATTACTTTGCTGACATCGGTGTCACTGAGGCCATGGTTAGACAAGATGGTAAACCTGTTTCAAGATGCTTATTACAAGATCAAAAACCCTGTGGCCATATGACACAAAGCACTAAAACAACTTCAGTCTGTCAGTTCAAATTTATTCCAAATATTTTGAATTCTTAGTACAACTTCAATCTGTCTTGACAGATCAGTTTTTAGCTCATCCTGCCCACTCTGATTTTATGCCGAATACACATCATCTGTTTACCCATAGCTGGGATAAAGCCTGGCATATATCCATACCCTGTACTCTGGCTAATTCTTCAGAAATATGCCTGTGCCTCATTCAGATCAGATTTGTCCCACGGGCTGATCCAGGAGCACACAGGTCTTACTGCTGTGGAAGCACAGACCACATGCACCCTGTTGACAGAAATGGTGTGTGATGGAAAGAATCTAGGAAGAAAGTAAAAGTATAGAAGCTGGAGGAAAGCTGATGAGCAAAAAAGAGTATCTGACTTAAAAAGAGAAAGAAAGAATAAAAAGAGAAAGAAAAGCATGTGAAACAAAAGACGGGAAAGCCACACACAAAACTGCATGTAATACAAATATGGTTACACATAGTACTGGAGCTAAAGCATTGAGAGTATGGATTAAAGGTAACTCAAAACTAGGCAGAAGGTTAACGCACACTTCAGAACTTGATGAAGCAATTACTGGGTGAAAATCTGTGGTCTATTTTATGAAGACCAGGCCAAATAGAGTCAACCTTTCTGCTTTAATGTTAGTTGATCATAAGTAATTGCAAGTCACTTTGGTGAAGCAGTCTGGATTGCACATATGGACTTCAACGTATTTTTACTACAGCTCTGAAAGTAAGGCTGTACAGCTGGAAACAAACAGGAAGAATGCATAGATAAAATGGGAGGACTCTATCTGGAGGAGATGAAGAAAATCTCATTAAAAGCTAATGAAAGACAATATAAGAGACTAAGGAGATAAAAAATACCACATGATCTCATTAAATTAGTAATTGAAAAACTCAAGAGCAAATTTAGACTTGACAGATTTCTAGCTGTTTTCCTTCCTCTAGCCAAATGTATGCCTCTTACGGGTGCAACTGCTTTGGTTTGGGTGACAACAGTTTTACCACTGCATGTAGACATCCGTTGCAGCTAAAATGTCAGATGTAATTCATTACTGGGAAGGAGAGCATGTTTTGATTTTTTTCTCTCCTTCTTCTGGCTGTTAGGGAAAGGAACAGGCATAAGGAAAGCGAGGGGAAGAGGGGTGCCTCATTACCTGATTTCTTGTTGCCTAATGAGCTTGCCAAAATTGAAGATATTTGAGTAATTCCTTTTTAGACATAGGTGGGAAAGCAACATTATTAAAAAACTGCAAAAGCAATCCCATCTATGCATAGCTAAATGTCTTTCTGTATGAAAAGATTACCAAAGTAATACCAGATCACTCTTTTCTAACTGGCTAAGTAGCAAGAATCATAGAATCATAGAATGGTTTGGGTTGGAAAGGACCTTAAGATCATCCAGTTCTAACCCCCTTGCCATGAGCAGGGACACCTCACACTAAACCATGTCACCCAAGGCTCTGTCCAGCCTGGCCTTGAACACTGCTAGGGATGAAGCATTTACCACTTCTTTGGGCAACCTGTTCCAGTGCCTCATCACCCTCACAGTAAAGAACTTCTTCCTTATATCTAACCTGAATTTCCTCTGTTTAAGTTTGAGCCCTATTGCTACAGTCCCTGATAAAGAGCCCCTCTCCAGCATCCTTATAGCCCCCCTTCAGATGCTGGAAGGCTGCTATGAGGTCTCCACGCAGCCTTCTCTTCTCCAGGCTGAACAGCCCTAACTTTCTCAGCCTGTCTCTATATGGGAGGTGCTCCAGTCCCTGATCATTCTTGTGGCCTCCTCTGGACTTGTTCCAACAGTTCCATGTCCTTTTTATGTTGAGGACACCAGAACTGCACACATTGCTCCAAGTGAGGTCTCACAAGAGCAGAGTAGAGGGGCAGGATCACCTCCTTTGACCTGCTGGTCATGCTGCTTTTGATGCAGCCCAGGGTACGGTTGGCTTTCTGGGCTGCGGGCGCGCACTGAAGCCGCCTCATGTTCATTTTCTCATCAACCAACACCCCCAGGTCCTTCTCCACAGGGCTGCTCTGAATCTTCTCTGCCCAACGTGTAAGTGTGCCTGGGATTGCTCTGACCCAGGTGTAGGACCTTGCACTCCTATAGTGCAAAATGATATGTGCTAATCATTTTTATTACTGCCTTCATGTTGCCTATTATTGAAGAAAGATTTACTGGTATGTAGCTTCTCTGAAATCTCTCGCCCATTGAGATCCCTATTTGCCACCTTTGCTTTATTATTCTTCACACACTTTTTCATACAAGAACTGATTTACATTGCTGAATTGAAGAGTTAACAATTTGTTTGGTTTTTTGTTGGGTTTTGGTTTGGTTTTGGTTTGTTTGGGTTTTTTTTTTTAAAGGAAGTTTTGGAAGCTCTTTCAAGAACAGATCACCAAATTCCCCAACACATACAAGTTTGGGAAGATAACTGCTTTTATAACTTCATTTATAACTTCATTTGTTGTAACAAAGACCATCACTAAACTGTTCATGTAATTTTAATATATGGATTAATGTGTGGCTTTAATATGTGGAATTTCTTTGATTCAGTTTACTTTTCGTGCCCATTCTTGATGACACTAAAAGTGCTGAGTTGATTTTAGCAAAGGTGACCTCTTCTTTCCATTTATCTGTTACTTACACTTATTTTTACTTCTTAAGAGCATAGAAAACTGGCAGTTTCCCATATAGGATACCGACTCTTCTACTATTAGGCATTTTTGGGTAGCAGTTTTTATAATTCAGCTGATTCAGAGACTTGCTACTAGAACAGGATGGGGGAGAGTGTGTGTGTTAGTGGGGGATTATTTTATGTTGGCTTTGAAAGAAATATCTACTGCTCCAAAGAAAGGTGTGAGAAAGTAGGGAGATAGATGACAGGCATACAGATGTGCCATCACAGCACAAAGTAGACCTTAAACAGGAAGATGAGTTTGTGACCTTTTTTTCGCTTTCTTACCTCTCTTAACGAGCCTTTATTTCAAAAGAAAAAAGAAATGCTCGTGTAATTTCTGGGCATAATGATTAAGGCAAATAATGCTTACTAATAAGAGCAAAGTGCTGTATCTTTTGGGTTTGTGGTTTGGAAAATACAGGGCTACAGTTTAAACTTGTGTGTGTGCGTGTACATTTATTACAATAATCATGATACATGAAAGAATATAACTTCTTGAAGTGAACTGCTTACTCTTTTTAGATAGCTTATTTGGGGCTTTTGCACAGTTACTCATGATACTGCAATAGGGTATGCATTCATCAGTGTACCTGTATGCATTTATCTAGTTAGAGCACATTAATCCTACATGTTTTTCCAAACTATAATGTACCATTAAGTATGGACCCTCCTCCATTATTGATAATATATGCCCTTCGTGTTGTGGAGTTCATCTTAATGTGTGGAGATGATGAGTCATTTTTACTGAGAAGACATTTTGCCTTTTTCTGAGTTCTGATGGATGTGTATTGAGTGACTGCTCTTTTGCAGGTGAAGTGGATGATGTACTGGATTGTGTTTGCCTTTTTTACCACTGCAGAAACACTTACAGACATTGTTCTTTCTTGGTGAGTTCCTTGGCAGTATGGGATTTGGGGTATTTTTTTGTTGAGTTTTGTTTGTTTGTTTGGGGTTGGTTTGATTGCTTTTTAAAGAAGAGAGGAGTAGTGTTAGGATGCGAAGAATAAACTGTCTCTTTAGGCATTTTCGGTCCCTATGAAAAGTCTGCAGGTTTGTAGATACTGTGGGTAGTTGCTGTCTTACCTTTCTTCTGTACTTGCAAACAGTTGGAATAAATGCACAGTAAGAGGATCTTCATAATATCAAACATTTTTGAGAGACTTAATTGGAACTGGTGAAGTTTGAGAAACGGAGGTCTAAAAGACACTTAAAAAAAAAAAAAAAAAAAGATGGTAGAAGGAAGGGGCCTGTTTTGCTTTGCCAGCCTGTTGTATGGAGGAGCAGATCGAATGCATCTCTGTGCTCTGAGAGGTGTTTTCCATGATTAAATTATCTTCTACTAGTGGGGGTGGGATGGAGTTGTGGGAAGCAGGTTCCTAATCCTTGCTGTGCCGTGTTTTGTGCTTGGCAATATGGAGGCCTCCAAAAATGACAAATCACCATTATGTGTCTTCAGCTGAACCTTCCGATCAGGCAGTCTTCAGTTTCTTCATTTGCTTTAGTGTTTGAGCTTTGCCTACGTCTCTGAAAGAATACTAGTCAAGAATTGTATCTCTTAAAGAAACATGAAGTGGCCACACATGCCTCACAAAAGCGCTCATCAGTTTTGCCTCTTCCTGCATAAACTTTCAAAAGCAAAGATCTAGAAAGAACAAGAGCTTTGGCTTGTTCACATGCTTAAAACGGACTACTGAACCCAGAAGTCTCTTACTACTAATAGAGAAAGAAAGTTTTCATTTACTGGTTTCAATCTTTGCTACTGTTTCTTCCCAGAAACTTTATTGGGTGAGGGTTAGAGATGAGGTGTCCATGCTGCCAGCTCTTTTCTATTTACACTGATCCTCCTGTAGACTGTTATCTGTGGAGTACCTACTGGAAGCTTCAGAAACTGAACCATCAGCCTTAGGAGGAACTTCAGATTTCTTTTTCTCCATTTGAGAAAAGGAGATCATAGTTGAAAACTTTGGAAAATGAGATGGAAAGTAATATTAATATCCAGGGGATACTCTCTGAACAAACTTCAGAATGATGAGAGTAGCTATCAGATTGTAATTTGGTGTGTTTGCAGGGCTGAGAGATGCCCTGTTTATGGAGTTTTCATGGCTATGGATGAAAGACTAAGTGAGACTCGGAGCAGGTATGTCCTAGGATTCCAGAGAGTTCTGCTATTATGACCTGATATATTGATTCTTTTGTTTCTGAGCTGTTATATCTTGTCTTTGTTCTTTCTGCCTGTATTGCTTTCTGCCAGTTGTCTCCATCTGTCCCTGTGCTAATCTTGATACCAGTTCTACATCTTTCTCTCTGTCTTGCTCTTCCTCCCCCCACCCCTTTCTCTCAGGTTTCCCTTTTATTTCGAGCTGAAAATCGCATTTGTCATTTGGCTGCTCTCCCCTTACACCAAGGGCTCCAGTGTCCTCTACAGGAAGTTTGTGCACCCAACGCTCTCCAATAAGGAGAAGGTACTCACTTATTAGAAGATACTGACCTGTCTGGGAGTTGACCGACTTTTGATTCAGTTATGCTGCAATAGAAAATGAAATGCAGGAATCGTGCTTGTGCTGACATTAATCGATGTAGAATGATTCTCTCTCTGACAACAGTGACATACTGCAGCTTACTGAAAATTGTAATGTAGCCAGTAGTTTGCCTAATGCTTAGAAAGCATGTTTGACTAACCCAGTGTCATGAGCCCTTACTGTCAGTAGTTAAGCTCTTTGAATTACGATATGAGCAGCATGTTCTGTAGTTATGCTGTTTTTTCACATTGTCAGTTTAAGCAGCTGCTTTGTTTTGGTTGTTACAGTTTGGAAATAGCATACTTTGAGGAAAAGTTGCATTTGCAGGCTTTCTGTAAGTAGCAGAGAAACTTCAGTTATGTGAGCAATGACAGCTGTTGATGGTAGTCTGGAAAAAAGTGTCCAGATGAGCTTTGGGTTTTTAAGGGTGATGGTGGGGGAACTTTGATTATGTTTGTAACAAGCAGCTAAATGCCATGTTCCACATTACCTTCCTAGGAAATCGATGAATACATTACTCAGGCTCGTGACAAGAGCTATGAAACCATGATGCGAGTTGGCAAGAGAGGGTTAAACCTTGCTGCCAATGCAGCAGTTACTGCAGCTGCAAAGGTAATGCAACACCTTCTGTAACATTCAGGAATCCCCCAGAGGTTTAGTTTTGTGTGCCAGCAATTAGTAGTATGAGTTTGTTAGGGATGCTGGTATTTGTGGACACCAGTCTACTTTTCCTTTCCTTCAGTTTGCCTTGTGGTTAATTCCATCCTTTGCCTTAAGAAAAGTGAGGAAGAGTGGAATGGATTTTGCTTTAACCTCTTTTCTTTTGGTCTTGGGAGCATACTTTTCTTTTTCCCTTTCTTTGTTTTCCCAGAGTACCTTGTTGGGGAATAGGACACCTTTTCTCTTCTTCTGAATGATCCCATGTGAGATGATCTTGGTGAAGGCAAAGTGCCCTTGACCCATACTATTTTACCATCTTAGGGCCAGGGAGTTTTGTCTGAGAAGCTGCGAAGTTTCAGCATGCAGGATCTCACTCTGATCCGTGATGAAGATACTGTGCACCTGCAAAGCCGGGAGCCACAACTGCACCCATCTGGTGGGAGTCTTCTTGAAACCATTGAGGATTCAGGTACAGAACACTGTCCTGGGTTCAGGAGTAAAAGTAATTTTTTCTTCTTCTTAGTAGCTGGTGCAGTGCTGTGTTTTTGACTTTCAGCCTGGGAACAACACTGATAACACCGATGTTTTTAGT
>JANHGB010048538.1:0-14798 GCA_026283785.1 Coracopsis vasa
GAACATTGGGGCTGTTCAGCCTGGAGAAGAGAAGCTGTGTGGAGACCTCAGAGCAGCTTCCAGTGTCTGAAGGGGGGTACAGGGATGCTGGGGAGGGGTTCCCCATCAGCGACAGGACAAGGGGTGATGGGCAGCAATAGGACAAGGGGTGATGGGCTGGATGGAGCGTTGAGGTCCCAACCCCAACCCTTCCATGTTTCTATGTCACGCATGGGAAGAAGCCGAGGCCGGACGCCGGCTCCAAGTGTTAACCATTTATAAATAAGTACATTTGTTCATACATACAGTTTCATTGTACAGATTACAACCTGTATACATGGGGGGCCGGGGCCGGGGGATGCATTCTGGTGAACTTTTCACATCTATCTCACAGCTCACATGTACAGACAAGAAAACTCTGCTCAAGCAAATACAGCAAAGGAAAAAATACGGCTTCTTCTTTCCTTCTACACGGGAGGCAAAGGCCTCGGCTGCGGGCAGGGGCTGCTCTGCCCGCTGCCCAGTATCACGACTGTGTGGTGTTCGATATATCGGTAGAGAGAACAGAACATGCACTGGATACTATACTGTACAGAGCGGGGAGTCCTTTACATCGGAGTCATAGAAAAGCTAAAGGAAAACGGTGAAGTGTCCTAAGGAGCTTCCCAGCAAGTGTCTCGGAGGATGGCAGCCGGGGAGCCGGGCAGAGCACGGGGTGCGTGTACTGCGCGCGGCTGTACCCCCCTCAGCTCCTCTCGGCTGTGAAGACAAAGGGAGACGGACGCGGAATGCAACACTATGGGAAAGAAAAGGCTTGGGCAGGGCCGGCAGAGTCCACGGGAGTCTCTGGGTTATCGGAGCGGCAACGGAACGGGCTTGACGTGGTGCACGGTGCTGCTCCCAGGGTCTGATAGAGCACAGCGAGGCAGCCACCCAGTCCCTGGGCATGAGGCTTCCAACCCACCCAGCATCACCCCGAAGGGACAAAGTCTTTTGGCACAGCAGCCATGGGATGCGATCCCGGCGGATGGGACCTGGCTGCTGCCTCCCCAGTACCGTGACAGGCAGGACATGAGCAGGAGGGAAGGATGCAGCGGGTGGGTTCGGTGTCTGTTGGCTCTCTGCGCTGTGTTTCCTCTCGGGTCGGGCTGTAAGAGTTGAGGTGAGATCCAGCTGCACAGTCAGGAGTTGGACACGAATGCATCTTGCTAAAGAATTGAGCCCTTAGTGGTTTGTATTAGAAAAAAGAGTTTGATTGAACGCAAAGAAAAGGAAAAATCCCAGCGATTATCCACACACAGCTGAAAAATCACGTCACGGATTCACTCTCAACCGTTGTGCTTTGTGTCCAACGCGCACCCACACAGAGCAACCAGCACGGGGTGAAGGCATCTATCCGCAGAGCACCCACGGGTACCACAGCTCTTCCCCTAAGCCCTTGGTTAAACACCATTAACAGAGGAGCTATCCTGAATTCCCAAGACTGAAAGCAAAGTACAACCAGCAAGGAGCTTGCATCGGCTCGCTGCGGACCCCCCCCGGCGAGGAAGAGGAGGCACACCGGCTTGCTTGTGTCTCTAGGTAAGGCAGAGCTGGCACTTGGGGTTGAGCTCGACTTCTTCTGGGTTACCCTGAATATACAGCGGCCTTTGCAGGAGGGGATGGGATCTCTGCAGCTCCAGACCTAACCCGAGCGTGGCTGAGGCGCCCGCCACCCGCACACGCGGTGTCCACACTCGCCAAGAGGTTTTCCTTTACAGCCAGGTTAAAGGAAAGCACCCCCAAGGTTCAGTGCTGGGATGGACCCCCCTGCGGGCACCAGATGGATGGACAGGCAGACAGCACCCTGCCTGGCACAGCCTGTGCCCTCCCCAGCAGCGATGCAGAGCAGGCGGCTCAGGCTGTGCGGTGCCTTCGCCTCCAGAGCCCCATCCTGAGGGATCTGTTCTGGTAAACCCCTCCCTTTCCAAAGCACCAACAACCACTTCCAGAGCCCTCCAACGCCGTTCCCAGCATCCTCCCAGCCTGGGAGACCAAGAGCCGGTGAATCCCCACCGAGGGACACGGCAGACACGGACACCCCATGCTGGCGGAGAAGATTCCAGCTGTGGGCAGAGGGTAAGAGACACCCGGTGGGAAGGTCACCTAAATACATGGATCGGCTTCAGCATCACCACCCGATGAGCCCCAGGACCCAAACCTGGAGGTTTCCACGCCATCAAGAACCTGGTTTCCTTGGTGCACCCAAGAATGCTCCTCAATCTCAAGACAGGGGCTGCCAGCGGTGCCACTGCAGCCAGGGAGGGGACAGAGGCGCTGCTGGCAGCATCACCCCACACCTTCATTACTCCAAGAGTAATTAACTACACAGCATGGATGGACAAGGCAGCACCGTGTCAGAAACCCTGCCCATGCTCCCACAACGCAGCCTGCTTGTCAGACAGTGAGATGAGAAGGTGAAGGGACATCAGTGAGAGCTGAGCTCCACCGAGCCACGCGGACAACAGCGCGCTTCCCAACAGGACCACGCACAACAGCACAGCACAGAACCACCTCTGCTCTTCCTCCCTGCCGCATCCAAAGCCTGCCTTTGAGGACACAGGGAATGGCTTTTCCTTATTCACCTGGGTACCACAGCAGCCACCCTGCCTCAAGCCTCCCATACAGAATTGCTGGGGAAGTGCTTTAAAGCCACTGCAAATCATTTTGTAGGTAAAAATTCCTCCATCTGTTGATGCTTATATACAAGAGTCAGTTCTTGTGCTATAAATGGTCGGGTTCATTGCTTCGTTTCTTTGCTTTGTTTCCTCCTTTGTGAAAAATACACTAAGAGACAAGAGCTGCTTTGCTATTTCTCTACTGAAGACACTACTCACGCTTAGATAGCCAGTATTTCTCATAGTAACAAACAGTAAAGTGCACCCATTTACAGAGAGAACAGATGGAAAACCATTAGTGCAAGAATCCCGTGAGGAATGTGAGCACGTGTGACTGCGAACAAGCCTGCACACTGCAGCACTGAAGCCTTCCTGCAGCTTGGTGTGTGTGTTACAAGTGTGAGCTGTTGGCTTTTACCCTTAAAACATCTTCATCAACCCAAAAGCTACACACGGAAGTGCTGTGAGGGGATGCTCCAGGACAGTACCGGGAGCACGAGGCAGTGAATAGAGGAAGCAAAGCACAGGCTCCATCACTGCTCCCGCACCATCCCGTTTGCATCCCAGTGGAGAGAACCTCGCTTGGATGTGAACAACAGGGATGGGGCTGAATTTGGTTACCTTTTCCTTTCGAAGAAGCAACTAAAGGGAGGAAGGAACTGGCTCAGAAAGCTGGAGGATGGGAGGCATTGAGCAAAGCGACTACTCCAGACCCATGGATAGGCACGTCCTAGCTATAGGTGCACTGTGTGCAGAATAGAAATGGGTTAATCCTTACAAAGCAGAACATGTCGCTTCAAGAAAGAGAGGAAGGGGAACAAAAAAGCCCATCACACCCCCTTTGCAAGGAGAGGAACAGTGCAAGGAGCTGTGTGTCCCCACAGCCGTGGGGAGCTTGCCCTACCAAGGGGTCTCCCAGTCTTACCCCCCTGCTCTACAGAGCCCTGCAAGGAAGCAAAGAGTCAGCACCGGGATGCACCTCGAGAAAGAAAACAGCAACCTCAATCCAAATCCATTGGACAAATACCAAACAGCCCCAAACAGCCCCAAAATCACCAAAGCCTATAGAGGAAAGACCCCCTGCACATGTCTGTGAGACACAAGCCTCTGTCACCCCGAGGTGTGCGCATCCCAGGCACAGGACAGCAATGAGATGTGCTGATCCACACACAGAAACTGAAATAGCCCCATTGAAGCCAGCTTAAAGAGCTTCAGACCAAGTCCTGAGCTGGTGTAAATGGATGGAGCTGCACGGACGTGGTGCTGGGGATCTGCTCATTTACACCAGGCTGGACCCCATGGTTTGGTTCAGGAAGTCCTGCAATCTATTCGCATAGCCCTTTGGAAACACCCCAACTCCTGCTCAGCACGGACATCGCTCTCAAGAGCTGGTGTGAGGGAGGTTCAGCAGCAGGCAACAGGCACTCATTTGCTTTAAAACAAGCTACAGTTATCGCTCTCCCCCCTCTTCATCCCACCCTTCCTCTCTGCAACCGAAAAGGCAGATTCCGAACCCACCAGCATCAATGAGTCTGTAAAGAGAGTCCCCCCCCCCCAAAGTCAGAGAATAACTGACAGATTATGGAAAATCCTAGGAAAATGGATTTTCCCACCTTTCCTTTTCCCACTGTCCAATGGGATTTGCATTCGACTCAAAAAACCTGGAAAACCAACCTAAACAAACAGATCACATAAATAAATTATAAATAGCTCTCTTTTAACTCCAGCTCCTTAAAAAGGAGAATGTGGTCTCTACCACGTACAGTATGGAACATGGCAACTGCTTTCCAGGGCTTTGGGAATGGATCTTGGAGTGCATCCCTCGCTACGGCACCAGCTCTCGGGGGATGCTGCCTGGGGGGTGGGTTTGCAGAAGGAGCCTTCCTGCCTTTGGAACCATCGTGCCATGTCACGCAGCCTCAGCATCAAAATCATACATAATAAAGCATTAAAAATTGTGATTTTCCTCCTCAAATCCCATTTTCTAAGTGAGATTTTGGGTTTTCCTTGCAAAACCCACCAAAAGAAACCCCCAACGCCAAACTGTCCCAGTGGAAACATGGTGCTGGGTGTGAGGTGCAGTCGTCTGCTCACGGAGTTAAGTGTTGCCATCCCAGTTCACATGCAAGAGGTTTCTGGCCAAGTCCCTCGCTAATGACAAGGCATACCAAGGGCTACCTCTAATCAACCAGTGCCTTTCAAATGCCCCAGAGCAAACCAGTGTGGAGGCACCCAGCAGGCAGTTTGCAAAGCAGCAGAGCACAGCGTGCTCCCACCCCTTCTGGCTGCTGCTGGATGAAAGAGTGCAGGAATCCACTGAATCCAGCTCGGATTGAAATGCTCTGCACCAGATGAAGCAGGATGGTGATTGTGCATAGCTACTCGGGGTTAAAACACATCGTGCCCTCGCTCGCTGTGGGTACTTTGCTCTTTGAGGGGCAAAGAGTCAACTGACCTGGCTGACATTCCCAAGGATGCAGCCTTGGGAAAGGCTCCTGTGATCCCTGCTCTTCTCCCGCTAGGAATGCCCATCAGAACTGAGGAAGAGCTCATCAAGACAAAAGAAACCAACTGAAATTGAACGCGATTGTCTCTTGGTTACCTCCCGCTGCGGAGGGGAGATTCGGGGCCACCCCGCACCACGCACTAAGGTATCCCGGCTGGAAACTTAGCTGGAATTGGGCAAACGATACCGGCTCGGCTGCTGTTGGCTTCACGGTCAGCTGGGGAACGGAAGGGCTGGAGCATGTGCATGGCTGTCTGACCACCACACAAAGTACCGGAGAAACTTGGTCATGTAGCTACCAAAGAGAAATCATAATCATAATCATAATATAATAATAATAATAATATGCATGGAAATCAAGCTTGGAAGTGTGTGTGCTGAGAACATGAGGGCCTCACTCCAACAAGCGTCTTTCACACATTAGACTCCACAAATGGTCTCTTTGGTTTGATTGGGGATGTCTGCCCTTGCCTGGAGTCCCTGGAGAGCTGCCTGTACAGGTTGTCCTGGTAGGCCTGCGCCACAGGCAGCGTCCTTGCCACCTTGACGTCGGGATACGAGGAGGCTTGGGTGACTCTCTCCAGGAGGTCTCCCCTGGACCCATTGGCCAGCATCCCATGGGGGCTGTAATAGTCTTCCTCTAGCAAATGGCCATTCTGTGCATTGTTGGTTTTGTTATAAAAGGCAATGTTGCTGATTGAAGAAGGCGGGCTAAATGATTCCGGCTGGGGGAGATTGCCAGGAGACGTAGGACTAATGACGGTGTCCACTGATGACACAGCCCAGGTCCGGCTCTGCTGATGGAGATGGGGGTACTGCTGAGTCCGAGCGGTTTTATCTATGATTCCCATGAACGGCGTGGTCCGGGAACGGGCTGGCTCACTGGGATAACCCCCCTGAGTGGGAGAGACCGGTGAGAGTTCATCACAAGACCTGTCGTAAGCTGGCTTGAGAGGAATCTCCATTTGCTGAATCGAAGCGGAAGGGCGGAAGTTGGGAGTCAGGTTGGACGTGGAGGAGATGCTATTGCTGGAGGGAGAGAAGCGGAGCCCAACGCTCTGAGAGTGGAGCAGGGGCCTTGGAGTCGGTGGGTGAGGCTTGATTTCACTGGGGTTAACTGTGATGGGTCTTCTTATGAGATGAGACACATCCGGAGAGCCCAGCTGGCTGGCGGGGAGGGGAGAACGTTCCAGGTCAAGCTTTGAGTGACACACTGGATAGTAGGAAGCGGACTGGCTTCGCCCTATCTGGGGCGTCTGGCTGTACCTCATCCCCCCCCTGTATGCTGAGGATGGTCTCTGTGGAAGGTCTTCTTTGGCCAGTCCTCCGTGCTGACAGATGGCTCCTGCACTGAGGCTCGCCTGAACGTGCTGCACTGGTCTGCTGTCACCAACGATGCCCCCGATGGAGCCCTGGTAGACCAACCTGCTCTGGCTGACCCCCATCTCCCCTGACGATGACTGGTACTTGCTGGCCATCGAGTGGGCAACCTGGCTGTAAGCACCGGTTGGGATTACAGTACTGGAATGGACGGCTGAGCTGGGCTGGTTGCTCCTCACGATCTGTGCCTTGGCTGGCTGCAGCCTCAGCCCCTGCTGCGGCACGGCCACGGGGAGCTGGGGCATCTGGAAGGACCTCTGCGTCATCTTGGATAACGGAGACTTTGGTCTACCAGGGAGCTGGTTGACCCCGCTGGGTTCTTGCTGATAACGAACAGGGGAACCAGACTGTGACCTGTAAACGCTCATGCTTTCTGCTGGGGGGCTGGCGCGATACTGAGGACCTCTGCGAAGAGGAGAAGGTGGTGGGCTTTGATATTCTTTCCCTTGGCTTCCAACAGGAGGTGGGCTGAAGCGGTAAGAGGAGCCCTGGTGAGCAGGGGACGTGTGTGGAGGACTGGGTCTGTAATGCGAGTTTTGGTGCGTAGGAGACAGAGCAGGAGATGTGGACTGGTACCCCTGCCTGGTTGGTGAACCCACGGAGCTATTGGACCTGAAATCAAAGACCTGATGAGAGCCAAGGGGTGAGCCAGAAATATAGGCTGAGTCCCTGTGAGCTGGGGATGGGGGTGGGCTCTGGATGATGGGCAGCCCTTGGTTTGGCCTGGACTCTGTCTGCAAGCCAATGGAAACGTTTTCTACATCCTGCTCCAGGTACTCCTCCTCAAAGATGTCCTGCACGGAATAGAGCTCTTCGTGCTGGGCTTCAGGTTCAGGCTCCACCGGGAGTGGCGGCTGCTGCTGCTGCTGCTGCTGCTGCTGCTGCTGCTGGACCTGCCTGCACTCCTCCTCCACCCGCATCAGCAGCCGCTGGATCTCCCGGTTGTTGGGACACAGCTTGATGGCCTCGTTCAGGTCCTCCAGGGCTGCTGAAAACTGCCTGCTTGACAAAGGGACAGAAAGGAGAACTGAAATTACTCTGGGTTTGAATGGAGCCCCTCTCCGAGGCTCCGGAGGGTTAAGAGGCTCACCCCTGTCACTGTTTGTGATTGCTACCACGTGCTGCGTGCCTCTAACTGTGCCTTAAGAGCATCCCTTGGATTTAGTTTAACCAAACTGAAGGCAAACACTGCCAGCCACTCTGGAGAAGAGGAAGGGAACACAGTCCTGAGACGGCACAACCCAGACTGGCATTACAGTGTGTGTTACAGGCTCATTACTTCTCACAGCACCACCAGGAGCCTTGCTCCTGCGTTACAGCAAAGGGGAAACCAGTGCAGAGAGAACCAAGAGCCAAGCTCACCACTCCTGTAAACAAAAGCAGCTTTGATGGAGCTGCAGCTGCTTACGCCAGTGAAAATGGAACTTCTGCCTGATGCCAAGACCACACAGAGTCAGGGCTGGCTCCGGAGCTCAGGGGCTCCCAGGGTCAGTGCTTTAGGCAAGGCTTGGCTCTCCAATGTTGCAATGGATTTGGCTAACCTCATCCGAGTCAAGGAATGGAATCAAGGAATGGGAGCCTGTGATTGCCCAGGGAAGCCTATGTAAGGGAATTGCCAGCCTGTGAGGAGTAAAAGGGAGGTGGGGGTTCAGGGAAGGGGGTTGTCATTTACAGGGACACAGTTGGCTTTTGAGCAAAACCCTCTCTTTGAACACAACTGTCAACTGGGAGGATGATCCCAGTGGAAAAACTCCCCCGTGCCTCCCAACACCAGCCCAAGCTTCTGCACTAGCTCTTGAAATACAGGTGGAGGAAGGAAAAGCATCCTGCTCCCCGGATTGTGCAGACCTCCACTGGGAAACGGAGAAGCCAAAGTGGTGACAGGTTCTGCTGGAGTGAGCTGGGCAGAAAAGGACGCTTGTATGTGGGGAGGCTGATATCATCTGGAAAGGAACCTGACTCTCATGCTTCCTTACAAGTGTTTTGCAAACAATGGAGAGGAAACCCAAGAGAGGAAAGGCATCAGGGCAGCGTGCAAGGCTTAAACCCAAGATGTGCGCAATGACAGCGTCCTTGAGCCCAGAACTCAAGACCAAGCCCTCCTCATTTACGAATGGCACTGATGGGGTTTGAAATCATAGAATAGTTAGGGTTGGAAAGGACCTAAAGATCATCCAGTTCCAACCCCCCTGCCATGGGCAGGGATCTAATCTCACATCTTTTAGCCTTCAGGGAGGGAATCTTCTGGGTTCCATCTGAGACCCAGAGATCCCAGTGCTGCAGCTCTCTAGAAGCTGGCTGCTGTGGCTGACAGCTCCCCGGCTGGTGCAGCCACTGCAGAGCAGCAACTTCTGCCTTGCAGAAAGTGCTGTAGGACAGAGAGATTCACAGGTTTTAAGGGCAGAAGAGATCACTGCGATGACATAACACAGGCCACAGGGTTGCCATGAGTCACATTTTGCTTCGAGTCCAAGCTGTGCTTGATCTAAAGCGCAGTTTTAACACCCAACTTTGGCACAAAGGCTTCCAGTGCATGGAGATGTTCAGCGTTCAACTGAGAGAAACCTCTCCAAACATCTGCATTCAGCTGCCTCTGGAAGGAGACCAGCCCCTTGCTCTTCTCTCTCCTCACCTGCTGCTGCGCTTGGCCCTTGCTCTTGCATAGTAAGCTTCGTAAGATTTCGGTTTCAGCTCCAGGGCTTTAGTAGCAAATTCCTCCGCCATTCCAAAATCCTGTCATTACAATAGGTGTGCAGGTAAGTAATTGAGTAGATACAGAAAGAAAGATATATACAGTTTGGGAAGAACACAAACTTCACAGAGACAAGTTTTGGTTTTCTTTCGCAGGCACCATGGAAAACTTGATGGAAACCTGGAAGTTTTCACATGGATCCCACATCATTTACAGCCAAAGAGCTACAATGGCATGTCCAAAGCCCTCTCGTAATGCCGGATGCTGTCAGCACCCACAGAGGCCAGTGTGCCACTGGCTCTGCTCTCACTGATTGTGTCCCCAGCAAGTGCATGCAATCCCTCTCCAACACCCTACAGTCTTGAGGAAACATCTGCTCTCGCAGAGGCTGGAATGTCATCTCCTGAAGGACTGTTTTCCATAGTTGAAAGCAATAGGAAACCTTTCCCACGCCCTCTGCTTCCTTCTCTGCAGCACACTTGACCTGCTTCAAAGGGGCTGAATAAAACTGCACACGAAGGCAGGGACTACAGCATCTCACTTGCTACAAACAGGATTAGCCTGGCAAAGGTCTCTTACCAGTGCCACCCATTCCACTGTTCCTTATCTCTCCGCTACACTCCACTTGAAGACTAGTTTGGGAGTGGGGAGGCAGAGGGTGATGGCGTGGATGGAGACAGCTCTGGGTGCCCCTTGCCTTGCCCCACATGTTTCAGGTACCACTAAGCTCAGCACTTGTGAAGGAGACCTCTTCCCAGCGGAGGGGTGTGCGTTCCACAACCACTGCTTTGCATTGCTGACTTGAGCTATGATCTGAGCACTTCTGGACCAAAGAACACCCCTGATCTGTTCAGAAACTCAGGAACTAAACTCTTGCTACCTGGACTCTGCCTGGGGATGCTCATACTTCCATTTGCACCTTCAGTAGCAGTTAGTTACTGAAGAGATATTGCCTAACAGACTGGAAATGCAGGCAGAGGTATGTACCTTCATGTTCACATCTATAGGTGCAAAAACTGCAGGAGCTATCACAACCCTCTGAAGTTTTCCATCACAAAACCTGGGATTCCCAACCAAAAATCCTGTCCTCACAGCACAGTTGGCTTGTTTAAAGAGAAGGTTCACACTTGTGCTACAAACTGTGCTCTTTGTTCACCAGCATGAAGATTTTACACCCATTGCTTTTCCTCCTTTCTCCCTCACAGCTTAAAGAAATGAAGGTGTCACAAACCCCTTCCCCTCCAGTGTAACCTCTGCACTTTTTGAGTCTATGGAGACTTTAAGCTTCTATAGAAGAGAAAACCCCTGCATGCAGAGGAAGGAGAAGGTAGCACTTGTCTGCTGGAAGAACAGCCACACTGCAGGAGCTGGGCCCTAGATGCTGCTGGATGGGAATGGGGAGAGTGACAGTGATGTGGCAGTTCTGGGAGCAGAAGGAGTGTGTGTGGGTGCTTCTGGATGAGTCAGTGCCCTGGGGAAGCACCAGCCCCCTAAGCATATGCTCCTTCATTTGAGATCAGCATTCAGAGGAGCACATTTCCTGGCTCCTCCTGGCCTAGAAAGCTGGAAGATGCCTCCCCCCCAAGTGCACATCATCATCAAAAGGGAGCAATAAAAAATTCAAAAAGCTATAAACACAGCAATGAATTTTTCATCACCAGAAATACGCATTAAACCATTGCTTCTCCTGAATGAGAACGTGTCAGTGCCCTGTGGAGGACAACCAGGTTAACACAGAGGGGAGACCTCTGCGGTCAAAGAGTGATTGCAGGATGGACAAGACTCTGTGAACAGGCAGAATCATAGAATGGTTTGGGTTGGAAAGGAGCTGAAGATCATCCAGTTCCAGCCCCCTGCCATGGGCAAGGACACCTCACACTAGACCAGGTTGCCCAAGGCTCTGTCCATCCTGCCAGGGATGGATCATGTACCACTTTTCTGGGCACCCGGTGCCAGTGTCTCAGCACCCCCACAGTAAAGAACTTCCTCCTTAGATCCAACCTGAACTTCCCCTGTGCTTAAGGCCACAAAGAGGGAGGAGACTCACGTTCATTTTCCTTCGACATCGGGACAGGTTGAGCAGGAGCGAGACCTTCAGCTCCCGGAAGGTTTTCAGGTCTTCTCCAAACCCTTCCCTTGGGAATTTTTTCAGGGCATACTGGTAGCGCTGGGCAGCCTCTTTCACTTTACCTTTCTAATAGAAGGAGAACATGTCAAAACACATCCTTGGGTTGAGTTGACTTCACTGCAGAGAACTCACTCGCCAGGCCCATCAATGTCACAGTAACGTGACTTCACCATTTAGCTCTTTTCTAGGGAGGAAAGCCAGAACAAGGGAACATCTGATCTGCAAATGCAGGTGCCTTGTGCAAGTTGAGTTCTCCCACTTGGTACAGACTTGTCATGCTACAGTGGGAAACACAGCAGAGATTGTGTTAACTTGATACAACCCCATCTGGCTTTGGGATTGTCTTTTGAGCTGGGGGATCAGGAATCCATTTCTGGAGAACACCCGACACCCAAAGCTTAATAAGCACCAGGGTAGGTAAAGAATATGGAGTATGGGACTCTGAGTGGAGTTCCTGGGGCTCAGAGAAGCCCCTGCAATAGCAAAGATAAAATGTCATGGCAGTGACGTGGCTCTGAACTTGAACAAATGGGTTGACATTCATCTCCATGGCCTTTAGATGTCTGAAAATCAGGTGTCTACACCTAAGCCTGTCAACGGGGCTCCTTTTATAGTTACTGGGCCGCAACAGTCACCTTCAAAGGGTGACTCATCTCTGCTATTCTGGGCACCTATTTTCGGGATGCCCTGGGGAGGGGCAGCCTTGGCAGCCAGGGTGAAAGAAAGAGGGCAAAAAGGGATCTGGGACACGTGCAACTCACAGTGACCCAGCCATACATTGTGCAGCTCCGAACAGTAAGCTTTAAAACCCTGTAGACCCAGGTTTCTGAGCTCAGGTTTCACGTATCTCTGGCAGATAACTCCAGTTACAATGCCAGCTTTGCATATTTTCTGCTTCGCCCTTAGAGCCTAACAGTGACTCATTGTTGTACTTGCACATTTGGTGTGTGTGTGTGTGTGCAAAGCTCCGGGTTTTAAAGATCAGCTTCAAATAAAGAGCAAAGAAAACGACACTCCAAATGCACTGGTGGAACATCTCCCATGGGCTGAAGGACACGACAAAGGCATCTGCACCCTGACAATCTGTCTGCAAGGCAAAAAGTGGATCCCCAACTTCTTCTGGGCTCCACTATGGTGTTGTGTGGTTCCACAGCAGTGAGCCTACTAGGTAATGACAACACTGCCAGGCCCGATGCAATGACCTCAACACTGAACAAACACTTGGGTTCCGGTGCTTTCAAAGAGGAAATGAAGCACTGGCTCAAGTCCAGGATGCAGAGACTTTGGCTTTGCTTCAGCTTCGTTACAGATTTGGGCAATCAAACCTCCCCCCCCAGCCCTGCTAACCAAAACCAGCCTGCAACATGAGGGATGCTGTGAGCAGTAGCTTTTACTTGCCACAGGTTAAGGCAGCAGCATTGCTCAGTCAACACCTCCCATTGGCTGCATCCGTTCAGTTCTTGCCCAAAACACTCTTCTCACCTTATAAAACATGTCTCCCTCTTCCATCAGCTTGCTCAAGAGGATGATCATGATGTCAGGTTTGGAGGTTGCCATCGCCCATGTTGCTGGACCTGTAGTGTACAGGATGCATGATGGGTAAAAAACTCATACAATGCAAGGGTGGTAGGAAGCTGGGTGGAAAAAATATCCTGGGGTGGGAATTTCTGCTGGAGAGAACAACTTGGCACGGTCAAAGGGCTGAGCGCTCCAAATGACTGAGCTGACAATTCCTCTCGCACTTAAACGAACGTCATCCACGTTACAATGGTTTTCCTTTGCAGTCATTAAGGCTAATCCCAATCACCACTCCCACAATGGTCTGGGAATGCTGGGAGCCATTTCCACAAGAGGGCAGTGCTGATTGTGGAACCAGCCGGGAGAAGGGGGGGAAACAAAACATATTCCAAAGGCAAAATCAGAGTGGTTACATCAAAGCAGCTCTAAATGAGAATCATGGAAGTGCAGCAGGAAATCTGCAGCTGGGCTGGCGATAGGTGTTTAAGTGGGCTGTGATTTCCAGCTTCACAAGGTGGGAAATACTAGAGTAGAAACCCCATTAAGGTGGGAAATACGACAAAGGGAAGGTCATGTCTAAACGCTGCCAGTGCCGGAGCTGTCGCTTGGGCTGGGGCCACGCTGGCTCTGCCTGTGCAGAGCCAGTTGTGTTCTCAAGGACTAATACTGGGAGGGAAAGGGTGACAAAAATCTGGGGATAACTCATTAGTGTGGGTGAAGAATAAGTCAATGGTGTTCTATCAGTAGGTTCAGTGCGTTTGGGGGAAAGGAAGTTAGTTTTTGAGTTCAAGTTATTCTCTGCAACAGTCATTAAAAAAATTATTTGAAGGTGAGGTAAATTAAAAGATTAGAGGTGTTGGGGATGCATGCAGGCTAAATCAAACAGGAGAAAGCAAGGCTGACAAAGCTATCAGATCGAAGCTGATGCTGACAGCAATGAGATATACCTCGTGGGCGACTCGGTAACGTCTGACAACCTTCAAAGAAAGGAGAAAACAAAAAGTTGTAGGAGAGAGGGGAGGAAAAAAAATGTATGAAGGTGAAAAAAAAGGAAAAGAAAGGAAACAAAAAGCAGCTGTGAGAGGCAGGCAGCAAAGAAGCCAATGCACCAGCAACATCCCCTTTCACAGGAAAACGCAACGTGAGCGGCTGTGTGGCGCAGTGCAGGTACCACTGAATCTGGAAGCATACACAGAGCGAGTGACCGCAGCAGCTCACAGCAATGCATGGACAGAGTACGTTTGCTGACTCAGACTAGTAAAGATAGAAAAAGCATTACCAGAGGAAGGACCTTGCCAAAGAAACAGTGGTTTATTGATTAATTTTGCTAGGTAATATGGCAGCAAAATATATATATATATATCTCCCCCGTTTTAACCAAGAGAACAAGGCAGCCACCACTCGCCGGCTGCTTTCCGAGTCCAAAGCAGCAGTTGGGCTGAAGCTGCCTCGGTGTTGTATGCTCTAGGAAGCCAGCCCCACTGCTGGGAGCCAGCAGATTGTCGCCTTGTCCCTACCTATCTTTGCTCCTTTCTTCAGGAGAGTGACGACGACCGAGGTGTTGCGGCACCCCACTGCCCTGTCGAGGGGACGCATCCCGCTGTAGTCGACGTGCTCAATCATGGCCCCATGGTCCACCAGAAACTGAACCTGCAACAAGAAGTCCAATGGTCAGTTCACTGCTTGGGCTGAAACCACCTCTGGAGGGTGTGAGGGTACATCAGCCTCATGCACTGTCCTCTGTGGAAGGGCCTGCATGTGTGGAAGGATGTAAGAACATAAGCGCCTGCACATAAGAAGGACATGGAGCTGTTGGAGCAAGTCCAGAGGAGGCCATGAGGATGATCAGGGGTTGAAGCAGCTCCCGTATGGAGCCAGGCTGAGAACATTGGGGCTGTTCAGCCTGGAGAAGAGAAGCTGTGTGGAGACCTCAGAGCA
>JANHGB010048540.1:21252-40453 GCA_026283785.1 Coracopsis vasa
GAAGCAGTATGTTTGTGATCAAGTGGCATCAGGAAGTTCTACAGGATTTTCTGTTCAAGGATTTAATTAGATCATACCTGCTTTTTTGTCATGTTTTATCCCCTTTCCCATTCAGTCGTGCCAGGAAAAATCAAGACTTCCTCTCCATTACTTCAGTGGATGTAAGAATATGATGTTACCAACATCTTCCATGGTGTTGAAATCCCATCACCTTAAATCTGAGCCCTTCAATATCTGGCAGAATGATCCATTCAGAAGGAAACCCGGGTACAAAGTTCTGACAGCTTCTGAGACCCACATCTTCCCTAACTTGAGGAGTCCACATGAGTGTGCCCCCGCAGAGCTGTAAGGCAGCAGTTATTTCTGGACTTCATTTCCTTCTGCGTCCTTGATACCCAAATGAGTGCTGTTGTCTGCTCGTGGTCATATCTGTTCTCTTGCAGCTGCCTGGAAAAATAGAAGGAAAGGTTATTGACTTTTCCCCCTGATGCCAGTTTTCTTCTCTGTCAAGGGCTGCTAAAGAGGAGATCTAGAAGCTGACCCGTGTTTCTTCCTCTGGAGGCAAACATGCTCAGCACCTAGATTAAATGAACAGATGGAAAACACTAACATAGTCTGCACAGCTTTGAGGGTCTGTACTGAGTAGAGAGAGAAAAAACTGTGTTATTGCTGTACATGATAATCATACTCTGTTGGCTAAACCCGGTGATGTGCAGGAAGAAGAGGGGATTTAAGCCAATTCATGTCTCTAGTGCAGCTGGTGGAGCACCTGCCAGTGCCAGCACAAAGCTCCCATCGCGCTGTGTCCATGAGAGCTGCTGCTCACTGCAGCCTCCTCCACCATTTCTGTGTCCAGAGGGAAGGGCAATTCCATGCCAGTGGCCACTGGGAGGGCTGCCCACAGCCCAGTCCTGTTTGAGCCTTGGAGTGGCTCAGGTTTACACAAGCCCCAGGCTTCCTCTCCAGGTAAGAATGAGTGAGCACAAGCAGGCAGCAGAGCTACAGTAACCAGTGGTTTCCCACTCCAGCCCAAGCTACTCCTGTGCCTGATTCTCTGTTAAATGTCATTAGCATCCTTTTCCTTTAGCAAACTGACCTGAGCTCCATCAAACAGGCCCTGCTCCTGGGAGGCTGGATGAACCTGTTATGATTATCAAAGCATCAGTGCGTAGACTATTTTTAGCTGAGCCAGTCCTGTCCCTGTACCACTCACTGAGATCTTTCTAGGTTGATGTATTATCATTGCTCCCCTTTCCCGCAGCTTCACTTTCAGTCATTGTTTTCAGCTGCAGCACACCAGGAGCCTTTCAAATCAAAGCACCGAGTTCCTGCAGTAACACGTTGTTAATCTTGAGCCTCTTGTCCCAGAGTTACTGACTTAACTATCAAAATAGCTTGAATTCAGCTAAAAAAGGACATGCTTTCTGGAAGCAATCCTTGATTTGGCTGTTCTTGCACCGTGCTCAGAAGGCAATAGGCTGTACTAAGGTTTCATGTTCTGCAGCTATTTTTTAGGGAGGAGATGGAGGCATGTAGCAGCTTGTTCAGCATCCTGGGAGAACTCTGTTGTAGAGTGGGGAACTGAAGCCATCTCCCTCCAACTGCAGGTAAAAATGGCAATTGTACCTAGTTACTGGAGGACAGTAATGGCTAACATATTGACTGACATGTGCACTGCTTGATTAAAAACTCTGTATAATGAAGGGCACAAAAGGGACATGCTTGAACCAGTCTCCAGCCTGCTGGGTTTGCTCTTCTAACAGTGTCTGGCAAAAAGGTGGTGTGTTGTTGGGACCAGTATGTTACAAGTGTGGTAGAAAGCCAAGCTGGCAGAGAACTCTGCAGGAGATAAGACAGCAGTGAGGCTTCTGCAGCGAGCAAAATGATATGAGAAAGCAGAATAGCCATGGATGACTTTGGTTTAAGGGCAGAAATCTCTACATGATCTCAGTGCCCGCATGCACAGCCCCATTGGCACTGTGCATTAGCAGATGAAACTTGGTGTGTTTAACAGAGTTTGAATCTAAGTCCTCAAGGGAAATGTGACAAAATCCCAGTGAAATGCTGCTGTAAATCCCTGTATGGTGAAATACCGGTGAGACAAAGCAGTAGGGTCTGAGTGGAGTATGAATGAGGTGTGATAATGTGTTGGGTGTGATCTTACGGTGTTTCCTGGTCCTGTGTTACCTGTTTGTATTGCTGGCAGGCCAACTACAATAATCTTCATATCCTCTTGTAGCTGACTCTGGTTTTGAGGGTGTTGACAGTATGCAGCAGTGATGGAAAACATGAGTGGGAAGATCTGTAAATTGTGTCCATTTCCCTCCTGTGTTTACTGAAATGTTAATGTGTTTTGGCAACTGGCTTCAGCAAGGATTTATTTAAGGCAATTGATCCCTGCAGTAACAAGGTGGTGGATGAAATGAGCCCAGTGCAACACACACTGCCCTGACATTTCTCCCTTTCTGAATCACAGCTGGTAAATCAGGAGGTGATTGTTGTGCAGAGAGAGGACTTTGCTGTGCCTGAACCCACTTTATGCTCCTCTGCCTTAGTGTTCTTCTTCCTTCCCGCTGCAACTACACTTGTCCTCTTACACGTGTCAGCAAGACGCCAGTGGGAGCATGACTTCTACCCTAGCATTTTAACTTACGTGATGCTCGTGTGCATTTGGAGATCAGGAAACCCAATAAGAAGGCTACCCCAGCTCTCCTACTCCCTAACTACTTTGTCCATTACCTGCAGGAATACAGTGATGACAATATTGTGAGCTAACCTCATGTGCAAGTAACTTCCTCTGTTCATTTATCAGGCAGTAACAGCCACTGTTACAGCTGGAAGTCACACAGGGTGGATCTACAAATGCTAATCCTTAGCCTCTGGGGTTTTTGCTCAGGTTCAGACAGCAACATTAGATTTGAATGCTCCAGATGAGTTTCAGTAGCTGGATTTGCAGAGTGCTGCACCAGGCTGGTTGCTAATCATCACTGACACACAGGTGGAGCATGGCATTGGCTCTAATGCTTTGATGCAAAAAAAAACCCCCTCTTTAACTAGCTGTACTTGAAAAGGATATTTAGTTTTCGTAGATTTAAGGCCAGGAAGTCTCATTACCTTCAAGGATGTCTGTCCATGTCCATGTTCTTCACCTAAGATTCCTGATTTCACTGTGTTCACAAGACCTGTCACAGAGGTTTAACCCCCACCAGCATCTGAGAAAATTCAGACAGGGAGGAACGTGATGAAGGGCGCTGTTGGTGACTGCTATACTGGAATCCCTCCCTGAAGCACTGCTTCAAACAGGCACTTTAATGGACAGTACTTCAGAAACACAGAATTCTCTCCAGTGATGTGAAGGAAGGAGAAGGATCCTTAATCCCAGGCTAAGGCCAGCGATGTAGCTGTACCTGCAGCCTCAATATTCTTGTCTGTGACTAAGCTCCTACTAGTCAAAAAACGAGTTATTTGCAGGCTAGAAGGACCCCAATGAAGCATTTTAGTGTTGGCTGTAAAAGTTAAGTGATGTTAAGTACAGCAAGCTGTAAAAATTAGGACATTATTTCCTAATATGCTTCTCTGTTACAAAAGCCGGAGCCTGACTTGTTTAGGTAGCAAGAAAACAGGGCTTTTGGAAAGCTGTAGGATACGAAATGTGTGTGGACTGAAAAGGGACAGAGCATTTGGAGAATAATCTCTGCATAGTTCCCGAAATAGAGGATAGCTGACCTGTGAGAGATCCTGGCCATGCATCTGTTATCTTCAATTAGTCTTCTTTTTCTTATGCAGTTCTCTAACAGGCTGTGAAATCAGATTCATTTTACATAGCATCAATATTTAACAGCTCTAGAGCATGTAGTTTAATATTAAACAGACAGCCTTATAAATACTTCAGAATTATAGATGCTGTCACACTACATGGAAATGGTTTGATAGGATCTAGGAGAAATATTTAGGTTTGACAGGAGAGGAAATGATGAGGTTAGAAGGAGGCAGCCACATCTTGAAACTGCTGGAGGAGCCCATAAAAACAACCCCAGAAGCTGTACAGCTTCTGTTCTTGAAAGGCAATTTGGGGAAGTTTCCTCCCCCTCAGGAAACAACTGAATGGTTCCCCCCCCCGGCCCCTTCAAGGAATGAAAACATTCACAATCTTGAGAAAACACTGCAGAGAAAATAGAACAATTTAGGAACCAATGTTCGGTCAGCGCGTTATCACCAAATCTGAAGCAGCAATCTATTCAGGGTGGGATTATCGCTATTAGAAAGGCAAGTGGGACTTAAACAGGGATTTGGATGCTCTTGAGCCTTGTTAGCTTAAGTAAGTCCACATACTACGTTGTAGCACTTAAAGAGAATCTAGAATTTGTTATTAGTGGTTTTTCTTTAAAACATAGAGAACCAGAGTAGACCTGCGTCATTGAAATGGGGCTGTGCATAAGCCAGTGACTGCTGTCGACAGCCCAGCGCTTCAGAGAGAATGAAGAGTGCACCATCCCACCTCTGGGAGGGTATTTCAGTTCCTTCTTCTGCCAGTAGCTTCCTATGTGATCCCTGAAAGTCACTTCTCTCCCCAGCAGGTTCTCAAGTCATGTGGGGTGTAATTTCCTGTGCAGTCTTCTAAATGCAGTTCAGGATTAGCCCCTCCAGGCCTCTGCTCCCATCTGTAACCTAGAGATAAAGCAGGAGTTGAGAGAAATGTGTTAAAATGCAAAGAATAAGTAACTCTCATAACTTGAGGACAGCATAAGTAAGTGCTTCTGTGGGAGGTACATTTTATCCCATAGGAACCTGAACTCTCACTAATAGAAGAAGGGAGGTTGTGTGAATTTATGGTTCATCTGTCAGCAGTGCAGGCGGGTTCTCTGTGCTAAAGTGATGGCAAACCCTAACTTTTCCTGTACGTATTCTATATCTTGTAAAAACGTGGGGTGAATTACATGTTAAGGGACGTGGCTGTCAAACATCTGGAGTTTTAGTGTTCTATGATAGCTTCATAACATATCATAGTTTATTTCCTTCTTCTAAAGTTGACTGTAGCATCATAAGGTTAAATATGTTTTATCTTCCTGATGTGTGCTGATATTAAAGCACAGTTACAGTGTTCAGTACAGTGAGATGTCCAGTGCAGCAGGGTTACGAAGAATGGTACAAAGAAACTTAGATCAGCTCCTGCATCAAAACCATTTCAGTTTGTAGCCTGGAAAGGCACAGAGGCTTCTGTGCATCTTGGAGACAAACCTTCTGTGAGGTTGGTGTGAAGAGCCGTAGGCTGAGCTGGGCCGATTCCTGATGCAGAGATTTATTGGAAGGTGTCCCCTAACCAGTGGTTAATTTTATCCTGGAGCACGGGGCTGAATCCAGCATCTTCAGCAAAAAAGTGTCTCCTGGTCAGGTAGGAAGCGTGGTTTGAAGGAATCAGCATTTTCCAAAGGAAAATGATGTTTCACTGAGAAGTTCTTACCTGGGAGGACCTCAGGCAGTGATGGCTCCTGTGATCTTCCTGTAAACCTGCCCAGGTTCTTCACTGGTTCAGAAACAAGCTGTGCTTTTACCCATGATGGCCAAATCCTGCTGCAGTCCTTTAAGGTATAAAGTACTGCTGGTCCAGTCTATTTGTTACTCTAAGTTAGCACAGACAATGGAATGAGAAGACTCTTTGTGACTCAGATTTATTCTCCAGTTGACCAAGTACAGCTAAGAGTACATTTGGGTAGAAGCATTCAAACGTGCCAGGTTCTGTGGCGAGCTGGGGGTTTCCAGTGTCGCTGTAAGAATCCAGGAGCATCAGAGAGAGAAAACAAGGCCCAAAGGTCTTAGAGTCTGAGGGTGACTTGTCATTCTTAGAGTCCACACAGTGCCCTGCTGGGATTAACACTATCAAAGGCTCCTGGCCCTCAGTAACCACAGTCTGGGAAGGCGTGAGCAGCTTGGGGCAGGAGAAGGGGTGAGCTGCTGCAGCAGGAAGGCTGGATCGCACAGGGCACATGCTGCAGGGAATAGGAGCAGAGCGAAGGGCTGAACCCTGTAAATCACTGCCTTTTCCCTGGGTATCCCTTGGAGCTGTTCCCCTCAGATGGAGGTGCAGGACACCACCTTGCCGAGGCCAGCTTCTGCCTGGTGTCACTGCAGTCCCCACTGGACTCCATCCATCACTTGGGAGCAGCAGCCTGGCACAGCCACAGGGATTCGGGAGCTGAAAAACTGGGAGCCAGCTCCTTTTATCTTGATGTAATTTTTACCAGTGGTGAGGGTTTACATTCGTGCTGTCAGGCTGCAGGACACCACGCAGCAGCCACTGGATGAGCAATCTTGTTACTGGCTTAGGGAAACAATTGCTACAGCTGAATGCCTTTGGGACCTTCCCAAATCCTTGTCAATTAGTGTCAGCAATGGTACTTGGCATGTTCCAGCAATTGTCAGGATTGCCTCAGCTTTATACCCTTGTGCAGGACAGTTATTAATGTCCTATCTATCTCTTTAGAAACAGTTAAGCAACAGCAACCTGGATTTAATAGGCTGGTGTGGTTTTAGGAGCCTGTTTCTTTGCTAATTGCAGCTCTCACATGTCACTTTTGTTTTCCCTTTACCAGGGTGAATCAACTTGTGATGCCACCAGCCTCTGTGAAGGTTTGAGACGGTGAGTGACCCAAGCCAGCAATTGGTTTCCAGCTACCCCATCCTCTCCAAACCCCCTTGCAACAACACACTTCTTCCCATCTCGGTTGAAAAGAAGTTAACCTTAGACAGCCACTGTCTGCACCTTCGTTACCCTCAACCCACGTGTGAGCAAATCAAGAACAGGGAATCCAGGGGTCAAGTCTCCTTTGTTGTACTGATTTGCAGTGTGGTTGTCCAGGGCCAGAACTTAGCACATATCTGGTGTTCCTAAACCCTGCTGCTGCCTTGCTCTGGGTCCAACATCAGCTCCCCATCAAATGACCATTCTTATTACAGACCACATTTTCTGCAGAACAAGGTTTTCTGGCACTAAATGAACTTGCACGTTACTGCAAGGCCTGTCCCCACTGCAACCCCTGCTCCAGGGCAGTGAGCCAGAGGGAGGGTCCCATTCCCTCTGCCCTTTCTTCTCCCTTGGGTCCCTGCTATTCTTATCACTCCCCAGCAGTCACAGCGCTGCAGCTCAGAGCCGACAGGACTGATAAACACTTCCCAGCGTTTTACTGTAGCCAAAATTAATTAAAGCAAGTTTTTGAAGAGGAGCTTTTTCCCCCATAAATTAAATGCAGTGAAAGACTAATCATATAATCAGAACTCAATAGCACACTTAAGAACGGCCTTATGGGGGAAAAGACTTAATGTAATCTCTAGTACAGCAGATGTGTTACTTCCACATAGGGGAGTATGTTCTGTTGTAGGCTAAGGATTTGATAGGCCTGCCTGGGCTTTGCAGTCTCTGGGCTGGATGTGCACTCACACATCATTATTTACCAGCAGCTTTTAGACACAGGTGTTTGTTGGTTGGTTGGGTTTTAATGCCTCAAAAAAGTCTGGGAGAAAATAGGAGCTGGTGTTGCTGAGACTTGCCTTATACAACACTGAACACTTGGGGCTGTGCACACCAAGGTTTTTCACTGTGCTCCTGGTTTGGTCCAGTTTTATAGAGGTTGAGAGAAACGAGGCCACCATTCCAGGGAGTTTTGCTGTAACCCAGCAGTGACTGATTTTTAAGGTCAGGGGCAATTTCCTGCATAACACGGAGCACAGATCCCAGGAAATCCTGCAGCAGGAGAGCTGGGTGTCCTTCCCACTGCATCTAGGAAAGCTGCTGGGCAATCAGATACGGCACAGCATGCACCAGTGGGATCTCACCAGTCACTGGATGTGCTGACATTGCTCTTTAAAGCAAGGGTGGGAGAAAGCTCAGGTCTGCTCTGTCTTGGTAGCAGCAAGACTGAGAGCTGGGCTCGCTGCTGGGGGTGCCACAGAGCTGCGGTGCTCACCATTACCAGTACTTCCAGACTGTGATTCTACCCCATTCACCACCTTCACCTCTTCCCTGTTTGCAGTTGCCAGTGAAGGAAATGCCATGTGGACTCCTGCTCCCACCACCACACCAACCTTGAGCTCGCAGCCCTTCCATACTGGAAACCAGTGGATCCCTCAGCTCCACACCACCCTGGAAGGGTTCTCCAGCACCAAATCAATCCCACCACTGCAGCCTGCAGGGTCAGGCATCAGGACGTGAGCAGGGCGACTTGGAACACAAGAACTTCTTGAGCAGAAGGACGTTCACAGGTTCCTCTGAGCATCAAAAGCAACTGGACCCCAAATGTGCTACCCAAGTGAGTGACTGTAGATTGTGTATATGGTTTTAGTTGTAGCCAACAAAGTCCACATCGTTTATAGGGCAACTTACGTCCTACTGAATGCTGCTGTTGTGTCAGCACCCAGAGACTGCACTAGTTGGGGACCTATTCTGTACATCACCTGTTCTTGAACACTGAAGGCTCAATTCAGATTATTATTTTTTATTTAAATATGTCATAAGATGCTTTATCTCTGCTGAAGACATTAGATGACAGATAGATATATATATATATTTAGATAAACAGTTTTTATTTAAACATTGAAAATCTGGTGCTGCCTGTGCAACCATACCAGACATGAATAACGTCCACAACTCTCCTCATCTCAGTGCTCTGGGATAAGGCCCTGCAAGGGCACCACAGGAAGATTTCCAGTGGGTGACTTACCTGTCACCCAAGGCTGAGCAATGGGACAGAGGAGAGAGTTTCACTGCACTGGGTGTGCTGGTGGTTGTGACAGAAAGGCCCAGAAGAACTTTGGACTGAAACACACAGGGGCTCTAGAGGTTGCTCAATATGACACATTCAGCCTCACCCAAGGACGTTCACAGGTTCTGAAAGTACCAAAATCCACCCGGCTGAATTGCTTTATCTAGGGCCTGGTAGTGCAATACTGCTGTGCCAGTGACACTCTGCTTTGTTTACGTGCATATCATACTACATGTATTGTTCATGCTAATACTCTACCACAAACAGTGCTTAGGCTGAACGCATGCCCAACCCCGGGCACAGTCCCAGGCTACTCTCACTGCAGGGTCACTTTTATCCTTATGAAGATGCAGTTGAGATCTTTAGTAGACCAGGTCAGTGTCTGAACTGTGTGAGTCTCAAATGCAGAAGCGTGTATCTGTAAGTCAAAGTGCCATTTCACTGCAGTCTTGCTTCCTGCATTGGGCCTCCACAAGCCACATTTATGCTGTGTCAAGGCTGATGCTGGGAAAGGCAGGTGAGCACAGGCCCTGGAGCAGGAGCCAGGCTTCCAGAGAAAGGGCATTGATTCAGGGAACTTCCCACTCCCTTTGTTCTGTTTAGATGTCTCCCGCAGGTTAGGTACTCCCCTTAGCACACAGCTCGAGTAGGTAGCAGATAAATCAGCAAAGGAAATGCCAGACTCGGAGTGGATGTGAATTCAGGCTGGAAGCTTGTTCAGAGACACAGGAAGGTACTGTCAGTACAGCTGGGGTTTATCTCCCACTCACTTCCAGGATGTGCTAGGTCCTGTAGTACAGCATTGTAGTAGAGATGATTGGTAACTCCAGGTATCACCAAGCTGGTTAATGCTCACCACAGAGCCAGTCTCTGCCCAGATGGGTCCTGAGGGTGACTCCTGTAACAACATGAGCCTTTCCTCCTCCTCAGACTCCAATGGACTCTTCTGCAAAGGATGCTCTGTCACCTAAAATATCTGAACAAGACCTTTAGGATTTGGCTAAACAACCAGAGCCAAACGTTTTCCTCGAGTGCCCGGGCATCCTCTGGAGAACAGCAAGCGGGTGCTAGAAATAATAAAGCAAAGCCAATCCACAACAATGCTTCATTTCCCACCTCACGCCAGTATTTACATTCCTAGGGGAAACACTCCGCAGTCTGGGAGCCAAACTCAGCTTTAAAGGCACATGAAGTTCTTATTCCCATTAAGAAATTCTTTGTTAAGCCGTTTAAAAAGAAACAAAAAGCAGCCCAACAATCAGTCACTTCACCTCAGAGACCAAAGACGATAAGCCACATTTCCTACATTGCTTTTCCGATGGGCTCTCTCCATTGTAGCATTTACTGTCAACAAAATGGAGCATTCCTGCTGAAGTTCAGAGCTTAGGAATTGCCTTTAACCTTAATTCTCAGGCATCAACAATGAAAGGGAACTGTTGTGTACTTTCACTAGCTTGCTTTGTTGGAAACAAGCCCCAGCCCTCCTCAGAGAGGCACAGGCTGTGACTGGAGGCTGGCTTCAGCTCCTGTGCATATGAAGGAAATTGCTGTGGCTTTGTTTTTACCAAGGGAAGAGTGAAGGGAGCAAGCCAGGGAGTGAGAAGTGAATCCTACCTGCAGCATTCCCACACCAAGGGATCCCCGAATCCCACGTGTTCCAGGCTGAGAGAGGGAAGCCAAAGCAGCAGCTATGACAGCTCAGAGAGGATTAACAGAATGGAAACTTGGCCTTTCCACCTCCTGCAGATGCTGCTGCTCCTTCACACTTTGATGACCCACATCTGAGTGGCCAGGAGCTGCAAGGCTGCATTTCTTGGTTTAGCTGTGAAGGATTGTTCAGTTAGTGCTCCTATAAAGGTATTCGGTGTGTTAGAGGGAAACCAGTTCACTTTGATCAGGGGTCTACACTATACCTGTATGCTACAGTATTGTATTATAGCGGTGCTGAACTCTGCACTTAGCAAGCAATGCTGTGCTGGTTTCCCCTGTGACTCCATGTTAGGCAGGTACTGATGTAACCAGGCTTGAAAGCTGCTGGGGCCATTTGGTTGTTGACCCTCGGGAGCAGTGGAACAGTTTCTGTTATAGACATAGGAAGTACTTCTGGAGTGAGAAGTCTGGACAGAATGTCTATTTCTTATATCCACACTAAATAAGAACCCCCATTAAAATCAGCATTTCTGGGTTTACAAAGAAAGGCTGTTAATAGGAGAAGAGATTAAGTTTTTAATAAAGAATCCACATATTTTAGTATCCATTACACTGAATGGGTCAGGATTCCACCCTGTCACTTAAGTAAGTCACCGTTCAGGTCATCAAGGTTATGTTTGTGGTTCTAAACTTCAACACAAAATTAAATAGGCCCAATAAGGACTTAAATACCTTTAAAACCACTGCTCCCTTGCACACAGAATCACTTTGTGTATCTGGAAATCAGAGTATACGAACAGGAGCCCCTGAATTCATTTGCAAACATATGGGAAAACACTACCAGAGGGCCACTGCTCATGGCCTCCCCTCCCAGCACACAGACATCTCCCCAGCACAGGAGCCCAAAGAAGGGGAAAAGTGTCCAGGGTTTGCCTGGCACTGCTGGGTCCTGACCCCGCTCTGTGCCTCTTCCACACCTCTGCCCAAGGCTGACTGTCTCCCATGGCTTTCCACAAGCACAGGCTCCTTCCAGTCTCCCTGTGCTCTATGGGACTGACAATGTCAGATGCAGCCATTCTGCATCTGTCAGGACCATGCAGGGTGGCCGGAGTGCACCAGGGAGGGTCTAGGTGCCCCTTAGCTCATCATGAGGCCTTTCTCATTC
The DNA here is from genome assembly GCA_026283785.1 of Coracopsis vasa. Taxonomy (NCBI): domain Eukaryota; kingdom Metazoa; phylum Chordata; class Aves; order Psittaciformes; family Psittacidae; genus Coracopsis; species Coracopsis vasa. Next base: position 32,824 of record JANHGB010048540.1, read on the forward strand.
CATTCCACTCCACTCCATCAAGGTATCCTTTTAAACAAGCATTAAGCCCCTCCACAGCTCATACTGCATCTGCACCATGCACCCACTACAGAAGCAATTAGGTGGCTTGTACACAGCGAGAGAAACAGAGGTAACGGGAACTGCACAGAGAGGCAAGAAAATGACCCAAACCCCATGAAGCTGCCAACCCAACTAACAGCAGTGGGAGGCTCCTGCTGCCATCATCAGAGCAGAACCTGAGTGAGCCCCAGAGCCTCTCCCCTTTTACAGAGCAGCCAGGAGAGAGCCTCAGGGTGACAACTAAACCCTGGAAATGAATGGCTGTATTCTGACAACACAGTTCCTCTCTGCACCCTCTGTCCTAATTGTTTTCTTCTCCATTTGCTTTATTGTTTGGGAACCAGCACTTAAGATCACTTTTACTACGTGATGTACGGGAGTATTAGTATATGTTCTTGTTATACAAGGGAGGAGTATAAAATAGTTTTCTGATTTCTTTCAGAAGCAAATGACTATTTTATTTTTTAAGAGCAATTGATTGTGAATCTCAGAGTATAAAAAAAAAAATAAAAGATAAATAAGCCAAATATATACCTTTATGTAAATTAAGAAATAAAAGTATTTAAAACATACCTTCTGGCTCCTTTTCTTGTGGCACCCCTTGCTCTGGCTGTGCTCTCCTGTGGTTGCTGACTGGACAAGGCTCCAGTGTGGATGGCAGTGAGCCTGCTTGGAGCTCCTCTAAACCATAACCCCAGGAGCAGGCAAGGTCAGAGGGAGCACAGGAGGAGGATGACAGCTGCCTTTTCCCTTGGAGCTGCCTGGATCCAACCTGGGATCAGCATAGGGAGAAGGCAGCAGTGGTGGGCACAGCAGCAGGGTCCTGCTCCATCCCTGTCTAGAATCCACCAGCAACACGGATCAGAGCTAGATCTGACTGATGGAAAGGGCTGCTATGGTGGCAGCTCACCTCAGGACCAAGCAATCATGATGCCGATTCAAGCAGGCTGAGGCCTCACACAAGAAGCAGGCACCAGTCTGGGAATGGTGGCTGGTTCATAGCCCTGCTCCTGCCCAGGACAAAGGCCAGTCCCCAGCAGTGACCCGCAGAGCACTGTTCCCTCCAGCTCAGTGCCCTGGGGCCTGAGGCTATTTTCATGCGTTCAGAAGAACCCTTGAGCTTCCCACTCCCTAAAAGCATCTAAACCCAGGACAGCTCAAAAGAAAAGGCTCCATTAAAACCAAAGCACACTCTACCCCCTAAAGCCCCAAAGGTCCAGGAACAGACAGAACATGAAATCAAGTGAAATGAAACCTCTGCAGTTGTTAAAGGGCACAAGTAAGCACCAGTGAAACAGGATTTGACTTGGTGGATTAGTGACTGCTTTCTATCAATGTGCATCAAAGCCAGCCTGAAGTCAGGTAATTTGATTGGCAAAGGAGTTGTTACCGAAGCACAACTTGCACAATGCCTCCAGCTCGCCTGGTCCTTTGACTGCTCTGGAAGTGCTGGAGACTGAACACACACACACGAGCACAGCAGCCTCCACACTGGCAAGGCAGAGGCCAAAGGCAACCTCTCCAGGTTGGGAGCTGACACCTGGCTCTACCCCATCACCATCAGAAACAGTGGGAATGGCTTCGGTCTCTGCTTCGGCCTGCCCTGGTCTCCTCCCAAAATGATGGTGATGAATTGATCCACACAAACCCTTAAGCTCTGTGACCCTGGCTGACGGGAAGCACTTGCAGACAAGGCTTCACCCCAAAAGGCTCACAGAGGCAGAAGCCCCTGTTATGGGCCCACAGTACCTGCTCTGCACATCACCTGCCAGGCCCAGGAGCCGGCTCACATTCCCAGAGAAGGGTGAGTTGGCATCCCCCAAACCAGAGAGCCTTGTGTGGTGCCGCTCCAGGCTGCTCACAGCCCTGAGCACTGAGTACCAGGATCAGCTCCCAGAGCCCCATCAAGCTGCTGCCCTGCTGCACATCCAAAGAGACAGCCCAGTGGGCTCTATAACAGCCTTCCCACTCCCAACATACCCATGTACCTGTGTGCTCACCTTGCTTCCCACCTACCACACCTGCATGCTGCTTCTCCTTCAGTTCTGCAGGGGCACTGGTACAAAGTCCCAGGATGTCCCCTTTACAGGCCCAAAAAGAAGGAAAGGAATCATTAATGAAGACAGTGTTCAGATTTGAAGCATCTCTGGATCATTGAACATAGATGGTCCTGACCTGCTGGCCCCCTCTATGCTGCATTTGCATAACACACACTAAGTCATCACTCGGGAGACATCTGGAGGTACTTAGCTGGGATTGAGGTTTTAACAAGGCAACAAACCAGCTTTCAGCATCAAATGGCAGAGGCAGGGCTGCAGCCCCAGTGCCAACAGTCCCCTCTAAAGCAGAAGCACCCTTTCTCCTGGGGACAAGATTGGTAGTAACTGCCATTACCTTCAGATAGGGAACAAAGACTTGGATCTCTTCTGCAGGTGACAACAGCAGCCATTCCAGTCAGAACCCTACAACAACCTTCAGATTAATATGTGGTTTGGGAGAAAAGGTCCAGCAGGACAAGTCCAGCACTAAACAGCTCAGACAAGCACCACACAGAGATGCAGGCACCAGCCACTAAAGGTCTGATGTGCTCTGTCCTGGCCACATACCTGCAGCCTAAGCCTCCAACCTGCTTGGGGACCAGTGGCTCCTGAAGACCCTGCTGAGGCTGCCAGCCAACGAGTAGCAAATGTGGACAAAAGAGCTTCCCTTCACACACAGGGACGCTGGCACCGTTGCAGAGCTCCTCTTCACCTCCTGTCCCCATTTGTGCCACTGCCTCAGGACACTTGACTTGTGGCATCCAGCTCCATTGCCCCTACTCCTCACCCACGATGCACCCTCCAAGGCAACGACAAAGTGCTCCTCACTCCAGCCTAACCTTGAGCGCCAGAGGCAGCAGCTGGGAAGGCAGAAAGGGAAAGATGGGACATTCTCTGCTGAGCCCTGCCAGCCACTGGGCACAGCAACTCCAGCCCTCACCTGCTGCTAACAAACAGGAGCCAGCACGCTCCTCAAGATGCAGAGCAGAGCCTGCAGGATCATGCTGGGACATGGAGCCGAGACAAGGGCTGCACCTACGCAGGGGTCTGCAACTGAACGTGTCTGCACTGCTGCCAGCAGCGGTCTCCCTGCGAGCTTTGTCCCATTCGAGAGAAGAATCCTTGCAAAGGCAGATAAACAGCCATGGGCAAACACAGCCCTTTGCAGCCCTCCTCACTCCCTCCAAAAGCAGCATGACATTTCCAGTGCACTTATCTATGTCTGGTGACACGGACTCACCTGCAGGATGACAGCTGAAGGCACAGCAGAAACAGCCCTGCTCCAGGGCCCATCACTCTGCCAGTGACAGGAGACAGCACCAAACTGCTCTGCAGGATGGGGACTGCTCCCCAGGAGCAAGATGGGGGTGAGGAAAGGAGGGAGGAGGCTGTAGAGGCAGCTACAACATGAACAGGGTTTCAAACACTTCGAGATGGAGCGCTCAACAAAACCCAACACATCGGAGAACCTGGTCCTGATGCTCTCCAAAGGGTTGATTCTGGCATTCATGGGGATAAATAAGCAGATGCAATGCCAAGCAGTCACCTCCAAAGACTGTTGTTAGGGCTGCTGGCGCCGGGTGCCTTGCATGGCTGCACAGAGCCTGCTGGCCTGGCAGACCAGCAAATCAATCAACCACTTCAGTTGTTTCACTGATTTATTGATGGCCCTGTGCTATGACGGGGCCATCACCCCTCCTGCACCCAGCAGCAAAGAGGCAAGAAAGTCAGGTCATGGTAGTTACTGATGACACCCAAGTGGCCAACTGGATATATCTGACCTCAGAACAAGCATGTACAAGCCCATTTAACCCAGGCAATCAAGAGGCAGCATTTCTCAGACTGGAAATGCTGGGAGTATTGCTGGGCCTGGGCAGGACAGAAATGAGCCTTTAGGAGTCACTTCTGAACCTCCTACAGGGCTCAACCACACAACTCAGCCGTGCCAGCACACCTGCTACAGCTCCTCAAGAAATCCAAACCAGCCTCTTGCTTCTTCTGCCTTGGGAAATCATGGAGACAGGAGTCTGTGCTCCCAGGCACAGGCTGTTTGGCACTGCCAGAGAAGAGAGGGTGGGCATGTACCAGAACCCGGAGGGTACGTGACCTCCTGAAGCTCCCTGTGCTCCGGGCTGAATCCTCCGCACACAGCAGCTGTAGAGCTCACCATCATGGAAGGTTTATTTAAAGCCAAGGAGGACATAAAAACTATAGTATAAAAGATATTAAAACAGTCTCCTGGGCCACAGCAGGCCCAGGTGAGTCCATGGAGCTCAGTCCTGCAGCACTGGAGCCTTTTTCACTTTTCTTTTCTCCTTGGCTTTGCTCTGCTTCTGCTGGGGCTCCTGGCTGACACTCCCCTTGGTTTTCTTTGCAGCTGGAACCTGCTCGGCCTCATTGCTGCCATCACCTTTCCTTTTCCTGTTCAGGTTCTTTTTCTTCTTCTTCTTGTGAGCCGCAGCATCTCCTCCATTAACAGCAGCCTCCCCACTGCTCGCTGGTGCCACTCCATTCTCCTTGACCCCTCTGTTCTGATTCTTGTGTTTGCTGCCACCAGGCACGAGGCCTTTCTTCTGCTTGGGGGTTTCTGTTCCCAGGGGCTGCTCTTCTGGGGCTGCTGGGTCTCCATCTTCACCGGCTGCTGCTGCCACCCCATTCTCCTTGATGCCCTTCTTGCGATTCTTGCGTTTCTTGGTCTCTGGCAGGAAGCCTTTCTTCTTCTTCTTAAGCGACTCTGCTTCCTGCTCAGGCTTATGGGCTGTCTTCTCTTTCTTGGGCTTCCTGCGGAGAGAACACCAAAGATCAAGAGCAACTTAATTTACAGTCAGGGAATAGCGCGATGATCCGTGCGGCAGGCAGCCCACAAACAGGCAGAAGCACAGGAAAGGTGCAAGGAAGCACAGGCATGCTGCAAGGAGGAGCGTTATCCCTGGAGGTGGTCCTCAGTCTGCACAGGGACTGGTTAATGAACAGCAGGAGCTGGACCAGGACTCAAGAAGGCACATGGAGACCTGAGGAAGAACCCCCATTCCACAGGCCAGGTAACACTGTACTTAGCACCTTCTCAAGCACACTTGCCTGTGGCCCCATGCAAGGCTACTGGGACACTGTCTGCCTGTCCAAGGTGACAGCACCAGGCCTTCACTGTGCTAACAATCCCAAGAGGTCATCTTCCAGCAAGAACCCCAAACAGACCTTTCCAATCTTATCTAGGCAGCCTTTGTGTGCACGCAAGACAGCCACTGCTGCTGCTGCTCTCTGACAGAGCCTGACAGCAACTTCACCACCACCCAGTCTATGCTGCTCTGCACCAGCTCAGTTCCCAGAGAGCTGTAAACCAGGCTGTAATTCCATGGCCTGGCTTTCAATGTGAAGTTTTCTGGAGTTTTCCAAGCTGCATCTCCTCAGGATGGGAACCGCTATCCTGACAACCTGATGTTAACGCTTCCCTCTCAGCACTGCCACCAGGATCCTGTGCACAAACCAGACCTACCGTGCACAAACATCTCTGTGCATCACAGCAAGTAGGCACCAACAGTGACAGCAGACTGCACCCCTGAACCCCAAGCCCTTCCTTACAGAACATGCACAAGCTCATGTTTCCTAACTTAACAATCCCCCTCCTAGCTGCAGTCTACTAGCTCCTAAACCAAGCCTTACCCTTGTGCTAGCCCTGGCAGAACAATGCCAGGGAACCTGTGTGAGGCTGGAAAAGGGCCCAGGGCTGTGGTCATAAGGCTGGGTGAGGCCACTGTGCCCTGTTCAAAGGATTAAAAGGGGCCACAACAACAGCTTCAGCTGCCTTGTACGATCCCTCCCTGCCCGTGAACCTTCTCACAGTGAGCCACATACCAGCGTTTCCCTCAGAGCCTCCTGCTGGGCTCAGATAGCACAGGCCAGGCCACTTGGAGCTCCCAGTCATGAGCAGAGCACCCAGCATTGCTTAATGTCGTGTGTCTCACTAAATACTGCCAGCGGGAAGGAGAAAAGGATCCCACACTTCATTTTTGCCCTGGAACTGAAGTCTAATCCAGCTGCCATTTAACACAGGAGCACTAAAGCATGAACACTGAATGCTCCCCAGCTTTCAGAGCTGCAAGGCAACCACTCCAAGCACTGGGATGGGAATCGATACTAAGGAGCACAAAAATCACTGGAGAGGATCGAAGGTCCTGGCATGTACTCTCCGGTATCCAGTCACATTCCAGGACAGCAACTCATTCCCTCCAGCCTCACATTTGCAGAATCAATCCAACAGTGCCTTGACGTTCTTTCTCTTCCTACTTCCCCACATCAATGAAGACAAGTTGGACGGGCAGTCAGTGCCGCAGGCAAGCCAAAAAGCCAAAGTAGCAAGCATATACATACGTATAATTCAGCCAATGCATGACATTCCAGTAGAGAGAGTCGAGACGTGCGGAATTCCCAATGCCTTCTGGCTGGTTCAGACCTAACAGCACTTTCTCCACCTCAGTCAGCTTCACGTGCAGATGCTGCAAGAGGCAAGTACAAACAGACAGTCTGCAGAGTGAACTCAGAAGGGGCACTCAAACCCAGGCCATCCTCAGGATAGGACTATGGTAGGAATAACCAATCCTGCCTGGCTCCTCCAAGCCACTGCCCTAAGCCCACTTGCAATACCACTGCAATTTGGGGGCAAAACCTGGTGAATCACACCAGGCCATATGGTACTGAAAAGTACCAATGGTACCTATAGTACTTTGCTTGAAAACTGGGTCTCTAGCATGAGAGGCACCAGTCTGGCTCTAGAATTGTACTGGCATAAAGGGGACTGAAAGCTCCTTTGGTCCTCTTTCCTTTTCAGTCCATAGCTGGGAGCAGGGGGAGAAGACAAGCGACTATGTACGTACTTAAAAGAAAAGCAGCAGCATTTTCAGCCTGGTTTCCAAAGAACACAATCATGCTGCCTGTTCCATAACCCACCAGATAATTTCAGTAAAATCAGGCAGACAGGACTGTCTCAAAGGCTATTCAGTTCCTACAAGAGCCTTGGAAATAATCTCTTTCCTCCACCCACTTTCCTATTAGTTCCTCACAAAGAAACAGGCTATGGTGTGAGCTCAGTGCTTATCAGTAGGAAACTGGGCTTCAGCAATTCTGCTGCTTGTGGTATTCTGCTCCAGTAAATAAGACCACGTTGGAGACTTGGTTTATCACCTATAGAAAACCTTCTCATGTTCAAAAAGATCATTCTTCATTTGGGAAAACAAACCTTCATTCCCGCTAACAAAGCCTCTGAATAAGCATCAGTTTTGGGGAATCAGAATCTCTAGGGTTCAGTAGAGAAGACAGAGCAATCACCTGGAACAAAACCCATCTCACCATCACTGTATCCCAGGTCATATTTCTGCTGATTAGAAAGGAGATGCCAGGTATGTTTGCACAACACTGCACAAATCCTTCAACAAGCTCAGGGAGATCAGCTCATAAGAACTAAGGATCACTCCTGCAGACAGAAGAGCTTTTCTGTCCTCAACCCCAGCCAGGCACTCCCTCAAGGGGTGGTACCT
>JANHGB010048540.1:40480-59839 GCA_026283785.1 Coracopsis vasa
GACCATTTTGGTGCAATTTGGGGCAATTTGGGGGCAATTTGGGGGTGGCATTCAGAACAACAGCCATTTGCACACATCAGGTCCTGCACTCACCTCCTCTGTCACGGTTTTGAGGAGCAAGTTCAACAGCTCGAAGCACTTGGCAACTTTCTCTTTCTCAGCCTTCAGGATGCACTTGCCAACCGCTTTCAAACTCTGCAAATGAAATGAGGAGATTGACATGCAGCACACGTTAAACAGGAAAACACATCACTCCTCTCGGGAGAAAGCAGAAAACGAGTGAGGAATGGCAGGATTAACCTGGCACCAAAATAACCCTGGAACACAACTCTGGAAAGGCTCAGGAGGGTACCTGGTGGGCACTGCTGATGCCCAGCTTAATTAAGAAACAGCTGGACAAAAGAAGAGCAAGCAGACCACAAACACACAACCTTGCTGCTCTCTAGTTCCTGCGCTAAAGCACAACTGGAGATGTGTTGCTGTCTCCTAGAAGTAAAGACAGTATCTCTATCCCCATCCTGGAAAGGCCAGGAGGCTGCCAGACAACAGACTCACCTGAGGGACATGTTGCTACTCAGCTGCAGAAGCTGGGATTTACACATAAAGCACTAATGCAAAAATCTATTAACACTTATGCCGAGGAAATCCCAGTTGCCAGCATTACAACAGAGCTTGTCAATCAAGCTTAAATTCACTGAAATGACCGAGACAAAAACCTCATCACTGTTCCCTTTATGTGCTGCAGGGTTTCTGAAACACTGAAAGGTCTGGCTTAGAGGAAAATCACTCCAAAGACAGGTCAAATAAAAGCCAGAGTTATTTACAAGTGGAGAAGGGCACAAAATAGCCATAAAAAGGTGGCTGGATCAAAGAGGTGGGCCAATGACTAAGGGATGCTGATCCTGTGCCTACAGCTGGTCCTTGCAGCCCAGTTACATGGTAGTTTTCTTCCCTGCTGTTTATGTGGGGATGCACACATCACAGCAACCCCACAGCTTGCATGGGTTACACAAATATCAGATAGGATTTGTATGGACAAGCTTACTGTAGGCAGCAGCATTCCCCACCACGGGCTATTTCTCTACAGAAGGCTGCACTTGTGGCCAAGCCTGCCTTTGCATGGAATCTGAACATGCCAATGCAGCCAACAGGCAAGATCCACCCCAGGCTCCAGCATCCTCAGTTCCTCAGGCAACCTGTATCATTGATAAATCACTGCGCCAAGTCTCTACCCAGTGCTGGAGGGTCACAGTTCTCCAGGAGATGCAATCTCTCCCATTAGACCACCCATTGCTTCTGCTCCATTTTAAAGAACTAATTTTAAGGACTCTGAGCAAACCATTTTCCATCTATGTCAGCATAAAGCTGACAAATCAAGTGAAAATCCTCACAAACACTGAGAAAAGTAAGAAATTTATTGCCCAAAGCAAGCTCTTCAGTAATTGTGCTCACAACAGGCAAATAACGATGGCCAGCAAGAGCATAAGGACCACTTTTAGCAGATACAACTATTTCCTGACCTGGATGGTCAAGAAGCAGCCACCCATCCCCATCTGTATAGCATGGATGTGGGAACCTTTTCACACACCCAGCTGGGGTTCCTTGGGGTTGGGAGCATCGAAAATGGTTTTACTTCTCCTGTCTGTCTGTCTGGACCCTTGGATAAGAAATGGAAAGGGAAGGACTGCAGTTCTCTGGTTTCTGAGGTTCTCCTGCTGCCTGTATTAGAAAGCCACCATGTTCTGCTGGCTGGAATTCATACCACAACTTCATCTGACTATCAATAACTTGCTAATTACTCTCCCCTGATACAGAGAGATGCACTGCAACTCTGTTCCAGAGCTGTCATTAACCTGCAAGGTCACACAATTCAACAGCTCTTAAATCTCAGGTAAAATGAGAAACAAATAGAGGGGTGTGATTAAAATATAAATAAATCTTCCATGTAGGATACAACACTCCATGGGCCATTCACACTCTGTTTATTAAGCTTACCACAAGAAATAATAACTATAATTATAATTATTAATAATAACATAGAAAAATATGATTTGCATTAAAATTTTCCTTGCAATTTGAAGAACAAGATATTGCCAGGGTAACAGGCATTACCTGCGGTTAAAGCTGTCAGAGAGAGCCTTATTTTGCTCAGTTGTGTACAAGTTGTGTGAGAGAACATCAGTACGGCCCGTCAGCTCTCCAGGACAAGAGAAATGAGGGCAGTGCTGTGCAAAGGAGCCAGCTGAAGGCAACTGTCATCTCATCTTTCTAATACACAACCTACAAGCGTTTTAGAATTGAGGTGTTAAAAAGAAATTGCATTTTCTCCCCACTGTAGATAAGTGATGGAGATGACTGCATTTAAATCACACTGGCTTGACTGCCTGCTCCTGCTGCCCAGAATTGCCCTCATGCTTTGAAGGGTTTGAAACAAATCGTCCTAAAGTAAAGAGAAAAGCCCCATAGCCCTGAACACCACCCCAGGGGCTGATTTTCCCAAGTCTGAGAACAGTGTTCAAGGGCTTGTGAAGCTGGGACATGCCCAACCAAATTCATGCAGAGCTGCAGAACGAAAGAGTGGCTTGCCCAGCTGGAGATAGAAGATATCACCGGTCTAGCGACATCAATGCCGTAAGAATAAGCATCTATATTAAAAGCAGTGTTTTGCATGAGTCTGGAAACACAGGCACAGTTCCACCAGCATAAACAGTCAGAAGCAATCCAGTACAATTTAAGTCATCTGCAAACAAATAGCTCCCTACTGAAATGGATCACTTTTAAATAGTTTTTTTAGACCAGGAAGGAACAAGGAAGAGGGTATGAGTGGGTGGAGAAGCCCAAGGAGCAGAAGGTAATTCACAGAATGCACAACTCCCTCTAGTCCAGAAGCAAAATGGATTTGCTTTAAGGAAACTGCATTCAGACAAAGTCTTACTATTTCTCAACATGTGTCTTTTCCCTTTCCCTTCTGCTATAAAGGCTGATAAAACAAATTTACTCCAAAGAGCACAAAACCACCAGCACCTCTGCATGCGGTATGGTTGAGACAGACAAGCCTCCTCAAAGACCTGAGTCCAATTCCTGCTCCTGATCTCACCACCACTGCTCATTGTGCCTCCCATGACGCATTACATGAGACGGTATCTTCTGTCATGCGTTGCTTCACTCTCATCCTTCCAAAGCAGGGATTGCACACAGCAGAGTGTTTGCTGCCATGGGATTTGCGTTAGCAACATCTGTACAAACCATGCTGCACTGTGGATATGTAAAAGAAACTGCCTTTGGACCTGGCAAAACTTTGGGGAACTGCTCCCAGGGAATGAAATTCCCAACTCTCTTCAATGGGAACTGGGTCCAAACTTCAAGTATTTGCCGTAACGTTTTGCTACGTAAGGTATGGACCATTGTCTGCATGCTGTGGGTTCACAGAGCAGGATTGCTTTGGTCTGCTCCTCACTCAGCTATCTGAAAGATGCCACCCCAACTACATAAGTCAATCATTTTGCAGGCCTACCATGACTTCATTTGGGAAATGTATGCAGAACAATCATAAAATTAAAGCAAAACCTACTCTGTTAACAGATGTCAAACTGCAACACATAGCAAGCATGCCTTAGAAAGAGTAGTAGTATTTCAGTCATCTGCAGCATCCTCAGACACTGATTAGATCACAAAGACTTGCACAAGTTTGGCAACTATCTCCATTTTACATAGCAAGGCTGAGGCACAAAGCAGGGGTTTTCCTTCCAGCTATGCTACAGGTCAATGGTGAAGGGTTAAGGGAAAAGCCAGAACTTGTCTAACCACCTCTTCTGTGATTCTCTGCCATGTGCTGTTCACAAAGGTATCCAGCTCTCCCTTCCCCTGCCCTCTGAAAGCACTACCAACCTGAGATGACCCAGTCACTCAATATTAAAAGCAGAGAGACCACATAACGTGCTCACAGCTACACTTGCACCACTTGCTGATTATGTTTTTCTCCTATTTCCTGCTTCTCTTACTCTGCTCCTTCAGTAAACAGCCAGACCCACTTCATAGGGAATCTCGGTTCCAGCTCAGTAATACCTGTTACGGTTAATCATGCCTGTACATCTGAGCTGTCAGCAGATCTAGGCACGTCATTTTCCAAAAGGGAAAAATATGGAGGCAGTTTTCACAGCTGGAACTCCCATCTCATCTCAAGCCAATAGAGCAATGCAGTTCCTGCTTCACCCTACATGGATTCAGCTGGCAGAGATGCTTTTGTCTTGTTCTGTTAAACATGCTGCTTCCAAAAGCCTCTGGCTGTTTCTGGTGAAGGGCTTCTCTGCTCCTCAGGGTTCTACAAGGAGAACAGCACAGCCACTGCATCTTATCAATCAATTTTCTTATATTCCTAATTCCTGTATCACACGTGGAGGTATCCCAGCTACTGCAGGATCCAACCTTCGTTCCACCTTTCACTGAACTTCACAGCATTCTTTCACCTTCCCAAAGTATAAAACAAGGTTTTTAGAGCACAGTAGGTGAATACCTGCAGTAATTGAGTCATACCAGTAGGACAGAGGGCTAGCAGCTAGTTAACCACACGGCTCCATGCCTCAGTTTCCCAGGTAGGTAGGATTTTAGTCTAAGTCAAAGACTCCCCTGAAACTTGCCATACATCAGAAAGGGTGTATGCACATCTAGAGCCCAAGTCAGCATCCCAGCCACTGCCCAAAGTTTCCTGCAGGGAAGATGGCAATTAGCTGTTACATGGAGCCAGGCAATGTTTCTGGAAGTCTCCACATTCACCCAAGCCTGCAACCTCATCCTGCCTGCACCTCTGCCCCTTTCATAGGTACTATAGTGGAGGGGACACACTTAACCCAGACTTACAAGACAAAGCAGTCTCTCCTGAGTGCACAGGAGTGTTCTGCTACGAAGGCATGAGCACATTTCCTAGCTGTAAGTTTTAATGCCATTTAGTATTTATGCATTCCCAGCACGCCCTTCAGCCTATTTTATTGTTGAAAACAAACAGCCCTTCCCCTCTGTGGGATCAGCCTGACAGATCCATCACTGCTCCGTGAGCTGGAGGAGCCCAGCCAACCTACATTCTTTCCACACGCTGCACTGTCTCCATCCTTCCCTCTCCTCCCCCATAACAGACCTGATGCTGATGGATAAATGTGCAGCTTCATGGCTGAATACAGTGCCAAGTGCATTCTGCCAAGCACACACCTCCACCCACCCTGCACGACCTTACACCCCTGGCACAGCCCAAGGTTGCCAGGGTAAACTCTCTTCTCCTGCAGCACTTAGCTCTGCAGAATTCCACCCTAGTGAACAGCCCCAGTCACAACAAGAAAGCGCTGAAGGTCTCATCTCAGCATGCTGACTGCTTCCACGCTGCATCTGAAAGCTACAGCTTCACCCTGGCTCCATGCAGGGTCCCTGAGCAAAGCCACAACACGGCTGGTGTGGCTCAGGTCTCCATGCTTGGAGTCACCCACAGAGGGGCCCCAGCAAGTGAGTTTTGGGCCCTGCAAGTGTGTGCCCATGACCTGAGCCAAGGCACAAGGTTTACCACATCAACATGCAGGTAAGCTGAGAGGTTTGGGAGGAGCACAGCCTTCCTCTGCTGTTTAGAAGCTAATAACAAACTGACAACCAAATGAAGTATTTTAGTCTTCCATATGCTCGTAGCTCCTGTTATTATCCGATGTAAGCATCCTCACCTCACCTGTAATTACGCTCACATTTCTCCTGAGAGGTAAGAGGTAAGCCAGCATCATTCCCTCCACTTCACAGAAAGGCCAAGTAGGATGATTGAATCATGCAGACCATGACAGAGCCAGGAATCAACTCTGAGCTTCCCAAAACCCAGAAAAGCCACCCCCAAACACTTCCTTCCATTACAATATTCACTACATAATAGAACCCAAGCTAGAACTTAGGGCTAAGTCATGGAAGACATAGGGAAGGGTATGCTTCTCCACACCAGTTTCCACCTATGCACAGGGCCAGATCCATTTCCATGTGCACAAGGTACCCAAACACACAAGGAGAGGTTCTCAACCACCCACCTGAACAACACAGCAGCTCCTGCTGAGAGCACTTAAAGGGGGAATAAAAGCACAGACAGTCCCTCCTCCCTCTGGTCCCTCACCAAGGTTCTGAAGACATAGTTCAAATGTTCACAACCTTTTTCCTTGCATCTCTAAGAGAAACAAATCATCGAGAAATGCTCACAAATGGAAGGTAACCACCAAGTGTCTGCTTGTCCCTGACCAATAGAGAGAGGGAAGGTAGAGGACAAAGCAGAGCCACGTACTGAAGGGTATAACTAAAGGGCACTTTTTGCAGTGTTGGTTTTGGCTGTTGTTAGAGGGAGAAGCCCACAATCCAGAAGCCATTCTCACAGAAAAGGTCAATGCTTTCCCAAGTTTAAAGATCTGATTTTTGTTTTCCTCCATAGACCATACAAAAATGCAGCAGGGAAAAACCATCCAGGCCAGCTGAGGGGACCGAGGAGAAATGAATTCTCCACAGAGACATCCAGTATTCTGAAAGCACGTCGAAGATATCAGTTAAATCACTACTGGCCTCATTTTACAAGCTAAGAGGCTGAGAAAGGGCAATGAATTAAGAATTTATAAAGATGGACAGATAGAAGTTCAGGCAATCTTCATGGAAAAAAAAATTGAAGAATGGCTTTTTCAGAGATTTGATGAAGTCACTGTTAATAATTTATCTCCCTACAAATTAAGACACCGATAATCAAATGTGCCCTTCAGAAATGAAGGGCATGTCTGCACTGGAAGGCTATATAGTATTACCCATCCCTCTCCCCCTCACACATTCTGAGTGGCTCCAGAGAGTGATTTTAAATCACTAACTGAACAACACAATAGCAACCAAACCCTCTAATGCCATACAATAAAAGTCTTCAGAGAGCATACAATAACTTAGACATGAGTCTTGGAAAAGAAGGCTTGGATTATCTGTAACATTCCCTGCACAGGCCATGTAATCTGTTGTCTGTCTACATTCATGACTGCCTTCGGCTGCCTGCCCTCTCCAAGCAGCCACCTAAGTGGAAGGAGGCATCACATGTGTCATTAGGATAATGTCTATATTCATCTGAAGGTCTCCAATACTGGTGACCGGGAGTCTCTGGTCTTGCACTGAACTTGGATATCAGAGCCTGTGAACATTTTTACACTCCAGGATGCCTTGATCCCATTTTGGTTTCAAACAGCCAACCTGAATGCTGTCTGCTCTGCACATCCCTTATGACACTGACAAAACAAGCACAGGTTAAAAAGAGCAGTAAAGTTTAGCCCTTCCTATGATGTAGAAGAGGCAAAGGAAACCCTCAGGAAACTGCTGTGTACAAGCCACAGGGAGCAGTTTTAGCAAGTTTTCTGAGGGCTGTTTTGTTTTGGAGTTGCTCAGCCATGAAAATAGACATTTTCTGGAATATTTGGCAAAATCCTTTCCCACTTCCCCCTGACTTTTACATCGTAACCCGGAGTTCCAGCATCAACTGGGAATTACACAAAGCACCTCAGTTCAGGAGGGCAAGCCAGTCCCTGGGAAAGGGATGACAAAAAAAGGTAACAGAACTACGTACTCAGATCCTGTGCTTCCTGCTGCAAATCCATCAGTGAGCGACTGCAAAATTGGCACGGGTTCGAGATCACTCTAAAGCCAAGACAGCAATTTCATAACATATCAGAAAGAAAATGGAAATCTATCCAACAAGGGGAGCAAACACCAAAAGGTGCCCACAACGCCAACTGGGAGTGCTGGAAGACCAAATTGATGCACTTGATAGAGCCAGAAAGAGCATGTGAGCCCTAGCAGCAACCTCACAGAGATCCCTCCCCAAAACAGGGCAGCAGTTCCCTGCATTAAATGGGGAACTTGGGCCTCTCAGGTTCTGCCACTACCATCATTGCATGACTCCAAGCAGCCTGAACTCACAACTACCACCATCCTCCTTAGATAACACAGGGACAGAGATTCCTATCTGAAGCCAAGTTAAGAAACATGCAGATTATCCATGTACAAAGGGGTCTCTGGCATGTCTCAGGAGACCCGAGTTTGCTTCTTGGCTCAGCTCCCAGGCAAGCATGTCATCAGTAAAACAGGGCGAGCAACTTCAGTGAACTAAATACATTAGCTCTTGGGTTGCTGTGAAATACTTGCTTCATTACATCAACAACCCACTGGTTTGGATTTCCTTTGTAAAGCGCTTTGAGACCTACTGATAAAAGAACAAAGGTCTTGAAGAGGTTTCTGTCAGATACTGTAGGATCTCAGGTGAGCTCTGCCATTTACAACATGAAGCAACTCTTTCTTTATACTGTAAACACAACCCAATCTAGACTTCCAACACCAGAATAAACTTGAACAACTGTAGCAAGGTTCTGCTTTGTGTAAAAGTAACTACTTAGGACTTGGGAAGCCCAAACTGTGCCAGGGCTTTCCCTGCTTCCTCATCTTTGCAGTCCCAGTGCTTGTGGACAAGGTTTGCTGTCCAACTGATCCAACAGAAGAAGCCAAGAGCACCAACAAGTTCTCTCACAAGAAAAAGTCAACTCCAAAGTACCCATTAGTACATCAAGGCTTGCCTCGCTGACAGTAAGGAAATGGCAAACATGAATCCCTCATGACCGTGATGTATGTTTTATAAGCATGCTTAAGCATTTTGGGAACAAATAAGGTCAAGTCAGCTTATGTAAGCACAAAAGCCATTGCCTTGCAGCAGCCAAAGCTGCTATTTCAGGAAGCTGTCTCTTCATTGAAAGCTCCTGACCGTTGATTCTCCCTCATCTGCCCCTTAGCCTTGCACGCATCATTCAGTGATATCCAAGACCCAGTTCCAGCACATATCACTGTCTGAAACCACCCCAGGCTCGCTGCTCCCCACCAAGTGATCTACAGGTATGCAATGCAATCACTGAGGCAAGACAGAATAAGAAGGCAGACACCAGGAGACAGCATCCTACCCTCTCTCACAGCCTTACACCTGCAACAGCAACCCTGTGCTCCAAGATTTACCGGAGCCAGAGCTGCAGATCTGACTAAGGACACAGAGAGCCTAGCAAAGGCTCCAGATGACAGCTTCCTTGTGTACAATAACACTGCTTGAGTTACCGGTGCACATCAGTACAGTCAGTTAAACAGTTGGCCCTCACAGCTTATTTCAGACTTCCCCCTGGGTCAAAGAAAGTTATAAAATTCTCCATTATCATTTTTTTTCCTCTGAAACCAGCTGTTTGTGAGGGATGGTGGCAGGAATGGCCAATGACAACAAATGCAAACCTGGGGCAATAAAACTTCATCATTTTCCACAGCATCATGAATTCCAGCTCAGAGTCCAGGTTCCCATGGGTAAGCACTTACATGCCAACATCTGCCTACTTTACATACCCACCTCCAAATCACAGCTGACCTGGAACAGCCCACTGAAGCCTCTGATGAAAAGGGAAGAGACTGAACTGCAGGAGAAGCTTGCTTCTACAGATGTCCTCCCTACCTTCTAGCTAAGCAGAGGCGTGCGTGGACATCAGGGACAGAAAGGGCCATCATTGAGCCCAAGCTCTTGCCTAACATAGTCCAAATAAACTCACCCCATAATTTCATTGTCAAGCCTGTAACTTCCACCCAACCTGCAGCTTCTCTTTCAGTCAAGCGCACAATCTCCACCTGGAGATTCAGAGCTAATAAACTTGTCAGCGAGTTCCTTTAATGGTGGATTACCCTCTTTGACAAATACATACATTGTACAGAGTCTAAATTTGCTCTGTTTCCAGCCTCTGACTTCTGCTACAAAGGATTTTTTACCACCTCCAGAAGAGATCAGTCATGACATCAGTATTGTTCTACCACACCATACAGCGCCACATGTTTTTACAGCTCTTACTCAGATAAGCAAGCATTTCTGAGCCACCAAAAAGACACAAAATACCTTTTGCAGCCTTAGAAAGTTTTGCAGCACAAGTGTGAGCCTTTGGCTATGAATGAAAACTGTTACAGAGAATGCAAAGTTCTTCATCTTCCCTAATTACAGTAACGTTTAAAGCTGTGCAGCTGCCCCAGCCCTAAAGAGCCATACCAGCACTGTGTCAGTGCAAGGGGGGAGCAGGAGAATGGGAGACAAAACCCAGCGCATCTGTGTCCACTACTCTGTTATGTCAGGGCTTTTACAGGCCACAAAGAGAACTAGAACCTATATGCCACTGCAGTTAGCAGCATGGGAGGCCGCCTGCCCGCAGGGTACACCTTGGACAGCCCAAACAAACTGACAATATTTCCCAGGAATTTTTCTTTAAACAGAGATGACCACAGAAATGAGAGGCACGGAGGATGCTTTGGTAGCAAAGCTCATTAAATACTGATCGCGTTGCAAGATGCTCAACTTTCCCTGACAAGAACAACACGAAGGCATTGTAAGTGTTGGTGGTTTCCCAGTGAATCACCAGGTCCTGCAGGTATTCAGCTGTTAGAGACAAACACAGAGATGACCGGGTTGGGAGGAG
Source organism: Coracopsis vasa (assembly GCA_026283785.1). Lineage (NCBI taxonomy): Eukaryota > Metazoa > Chordata > Aves > Psittaciformes > Psittacidae > Coracopsis > Coracopsis vasa. The sequence continues at coordinate 50,992 of JANHGB010048540.1, forward strand.
CGGCACGTTTTATGTAGCTGGAAAAGAAAATCATACCTAACTCCACCCATTGGATTCCTGATGTAATCATTAAACAAAAGCTGTTTAATGAAACCCAGGATCACTTGCTTCCTCGAGAATCATTAACAGCACCTCTGAATTCCTTGACTGAAACTTGCTCAGGTTTTGTGCCTCCTTGACAAAAGAGAACAGAGCTAATCATTCTGTTCCAATAGAGTAAATTATGGAATGGCCCAAATTACCATGTAAGCAGCATTTAAAGAAGAATGCAAGCTACACTTAGGAAGAGTTCAATACTACAGTTACGTAGGAACACCAAGGCTGGAATCTCCCATGTCATCAAGTTTAGTCACCACACCACATTAATTTGGTTGCTTGGTTCCCGCCACGTCAATCCACAAGGATATAACTGAATGGTATTTGCTTCTCCAGTCTTCTGCCCTGCAGATCACCTCCCCCAGAATGGCTGCACCCAAAAACTGTCTTCAGGTGCAACCTGCATCTACTACTGAATCAGGAGCCCAGTTTTTTTCTGTACCAATGCATTTTAAGGTTTCTCTGACAAACAATATTAGTGAAGGAGTCTGGTCCAGAAGGTCTCCAATGCACTAAGAGTCAAAAGCCTAGAGCACCTCAGCTCTATCTCTTCGGCCCTGAAGTTCATTCAAATACAGAACTTCCACAGCATTTTCTGAAATTAATTAAATATCTATAATACCTGCTAATTAAAAATTCATTTTTAAAACCACCTTGAATTGATTTGTATGAGCATATTCCCTAAAACTTGACCTCTGTTTCCTAGATCCCCACCCAGGGACCACATTTCTTGCAGCTGGTGAAAATACACCTAGCAGCAGTGTTACAAGAATACTGTAATCCTGGTGGACACTATTCAGACCTGGTACAAGCAGGCACAACCCCTCCAAGATCAGTTAAGCCGAGCACAGCTGCAGAATCCAGCTCTTTGAACAAGCACCCCACTAGTAAAAGCTGCACCCATTAGGTGCTATCTATACATTTAACGTGTTGAAGCTTGTTACCTTTGTCACTTGGCTGATGCTTTCTCTTATCAATTCCTCCCACTCCTCCTCTGTCATGAAGAGCTTCAGTTCCCGAAGTAGCAGAACGTTCCGGAGAAGCAAACAGGCCTGGGCCTGAAAGAGAAAAGGGAGAGGAGATGTGGAAACTCTGCACTCTTTAGGAAGGTGTTAGCAATGCAAATACCCCACTGAGGCAAACAGCTCAGCCCAGCATGCGGGGAATGCCATATTCCAAATGCCAATATCCCCCCCAACATGTATGCTGCCCTGTTAGAAAACATTCTCTAGCTCCTAACAGAGACACTGCTTAGCAGACAGGGTGGTGGGTTCTGGTTGAGAAAGTCAAAGGGGAGTGGAGGGATCATGCCACTTCTAGATTAGGCATTGATATCCAAAGTCTTAGTAGCTGCTCCAAGTGCATCACTTTCAGTCTCCAGAAGTCTTTGTGTGACTGTACCCTTTACCCTGATGAATGCAGGAGGCACAAATAAACAAAAATAAAAGCTGGCAGATTAGCAAATGCTTCATTTCAAAGGAAACCTAGATGGAAACTGCTGTTCAGAGCAGCACTCAGCCTTGCCCTGGAGTCAAAGTTGCTCATTAAGCCTCTACATTAGACAGCAATGGAAAGGGTAGCCACTAGAAAACCAACAGTAATCGGCAATCTTCTTACAAGCTCTTTTCTATTCCAGAACTTCTATTTTAAGGCTTTCTTAGGTACATGAAAAACACAGCAATAGACAAAAGCAAATGACAGAGATGCACAGAGTACACTAATGAGGATTAGTGTCTATAGTTTAGAGGATTTAAAGGGAGATTTTCTGTAGCAGCACAGAGTTAGCGAGCAAACTCTACACACATACAAAGAAAAAATGTCGCTTCTAGCTGCTATCACACAGAACGAAACTGAATGCTGGGATAAATACCAAAACTCATTGGGAATTACGTCAAGAGTTAATCTTGTCCAAAGAAAGCAAGAGCTGCTGGTTTTAACCACACACTGCAACTGAACCCACCCCACAGAAAACAAGCAAGCAGAGTCCGTAAAACTCCTTATCAAAGACGCCATTGAGATTCAAAGTCTAAAAAGCCTCAAGAGAAAATGCAGCCTGGGGATACCCAACCTGGCCTTCAGATACCCCTTGGGTCTATAGGAAGCAACCTGGAAAATACATAGCAGGAGGCTAAAAACTGGCCATATGGTACCCACTCCTCTACTGGAGCAATTTTAGGGAACTATTTAATGAAGAACTCAAAGTGAAGGAAGACAAGAAAGCCCTGGATCTCCTGAGAGCAGTGAGAGCATCCAAAGTTGAGGCAGTCAAACAGAACACATCACAAGCTAAGAGAGGTCTGTGTTTCCCATACAACATACTCCAGGTGTCTGAGAGAGACAGGACACCGGATACACGTCCTCCACCAGATAATTCCAGCCCTCGTATTCATGTTACAACAGAGTAATGTCACACATCCGTGTAAACTTCCCTCCAGTTTGCACCAGTGAAGGGAAGTATCCAAATCGAGTGAGTTTTCACATTCTGCTCTTTACTCATGGAAGGAAATGCAGCAGGGAACCAATGAGACTACGTCAAAAGATTTATGTTGATTTAATGAGGGAGAGCACCCTGATGCCATGCTCAAGGCAGGCAAGCTTGCATATTCCTTTTCATCATGCGGAAGCTGTGTCTTACAGAACAAATTATGGCATGTACCAAATGTAGTGGAAAGTCACTTCAGGGCAATTAAAAAGAGAACGTGACCCTTAGAGTAGATAAAAGGCCATAATTCATTGGGAAAGGCTCAGACAGGGTCATAAACCTCAAGGCACCATCTCTTCTTTGACAATTACAAAAGCAAATGGGTGCAAAGAATAGAGAAGGGTCCTGTTAAGTTATTCTTATAGTACCTCAGGACTACAGGTTTACCCAGAAGGCAAACAGGACCAGAGGCAACATCAATAAGGGCCTGCTCAGGAACTGCATCAGTCAGCAGGGGTGAGAACACAGCATGTCAGTGAGGATAAGAACTGGAAAGAAAGCAAAGCCACCCAAAGGAACAAGGAGCTCTGGAGACCAAAGACTCGAATGCTGGACTGAGAGAACAGCCCCTGACTGGAACCTAGTCCTCAGTAAGCACTAGGCTTGACAATGGTTTTAAAAGAAAGGATAAAACCCCCACTGAACATTCCCTTCTGCATGTCATAGATGAGAAAGTCAAAACACCAGTTATCTGAGAGCCCTGGCTGGTGCTATCACTCTTTAGTAGTTGTGTCACACTCATAGCTTTCATGCCTCCAGCCTGTATATTAGATACAAGAAAATATGTTTTGAGTTTCACATAATTAAAACACTGATATTGCTGTACTCAACACAATCCTGTGTTTCCTGATTGTTTTGTAACCCAATGATAATGTAATACTAAGCATGAACAACTTTTCTCATTTGAAAGAAGAAAAAGAAAAGATTTACTTGCTGGTTGAAATAAAATTTGGCTTAAGAACATCGCAGTCAGAGAGCAAACGTGACACAAATAATTACAAGCTCCTCAGTGCCTGTACCATGCTATGCTGTAGTTTAAGGTTATCATGTTCATCCCAGACTCAACAGATCTTCTATTCCTAGAGCTAGTTATTAACACGTAGCTCATGTATAACCTATTTATCCAGAGCAAACTGCACAGTTAAATAGCAGAAGTTAAATTACAGGGAAAGGAACTGACATCAGTGGGGTCAGCCAGAAAAATCAGGGGCAGAACCAAAAGTAAAACCCAGTTCTTCAATCCCAGTCCAATTGTAAACCCAGTAAGAAACAGCATTTCCCACTTCTCCCACCCATGACATCCCACCTCAGCAAAACAGGACAGGCACCAAGTCTCTTCTCTAGAAAGAGGTGCAACCATCACACCTTGCTCACATCATCTCTCAGCATGTGTCCTGGATGACATCAGAAGGTTGTTTTCTCCGAGTACATTTACTTGATGAGCAACCAGGACCACAGAGCTGCCACATCACATTGGAAAGTAACAGTCCTCCGCAATGGCTTTTCAGACACAAGCTCATCTGTGAGGGCTGAGAAACATCAAACCACTGGCTGGAAAGGCTGGAAACAGCTCCTCATAGATTAGTCCCCTGCAGGATTCACATCAAGGATTTTAAATACTCAAAGAGGAATCACTTTCATGACCTCCAGGAGCTTTACCAGGTAACATACACTTCATCACTCAATGAAGACCCAAAGTGAGTCAGATCTCTAGGAACTATTTCCTTGCGGACACAAAGAAAGAGCTCTCTCTTTCCAATTCATTTTCTTTATCTTCTCAAATACATGGACACAATGCAGCTGAATGCAGACACGACAGAAGTATGTGCATCTATGCATTTGGAAGTGCATATCATCTCCCCCTCGCACCACATTTTACTACAAGCCATCTTACTTGTCCTTCCTGGCACATCACACCAGCTGGTTTTGGGAACCAGACACTCACTCCACGTTCTTTAGGAAAACAGCCTCAGAAAAAATGAGGCCTTCTCCTGCAATGAGGCTCATCCCATTGCTAGCCACTTCACACACCATGACCCTCCGGTGGTGCTTCTGTGACAGTGTTAGGAATCCAAAGAGATCCTTCAGAAACTAAAAGGCCACAAAATCTCCCTATTTTCTGTGAAACAGAGGGTTTAATGTGTGCATGTATTTGACCAGAAAATACCTGTGTGCAAGAGGACTACATGAATACAAGTATGCAAGAGGTTTCCATTCACACACATGTAAAATAAACAATAAAAGCAGCATTTTACAGGCTTGTGCTTGAAGACAGAAGCCTTCTCCCTGCTGAGCAGTAGGAAAAAGAAACAGTAGTAAAAAGAACCTTTCCAATGCACGTCCGATCCCTGTCTAGTTTCTTACAGCTTCCTCAGAAGCAGTTGGGACCCGTTCACTACAGGAGGCCCTGACCTTACACAAACAACCAATTCCTACTTCCTTACTAAGACCTTTGAAGTCCCAGGCCACACACAGAACACCTTAGGAGGAGCCAGGCCACCCCAGCTAGTTCAAGCCTTCAGCATCAGAACACTATCAACCCCCATAATTTCTTACAGTCCATCATTTACCCATAACATGTTCATGATGAGTCTTTTATACATGATACAGGGACCAGCTGCACGTTTTGCCATCCCAACACAGACCAGCAGCAATTTGAAGTTTGGAAAGTATTTGCTCCACAGCTCCCCAGTTCTGTCACTGTCCCCCCTGCCCTCCCCAGCATCACTGGCATTCTGGAATGTCTTACAAGCACTTGGCAATTTTGGAGGCTGCCAGAACAATGCTGTTCCCAAGAATATCAGAGGATTCGCTGCCTTTCCCCAGTGCCAAGTCAAGCCTGCTGTGCTCATGACAGCCCTACAACAGAGCCAAGTATTATCAACACAAACGGACAGAAACAGCAGAAGACCCAAGAGTCCCAGCTACCAAACTCCAGTGAAGTGCAGAAGAGGAAGCTGCTGTCCCTCCCATATGCACAATCTCTGAAATGAGAATGTGTCAGAACAGTTACAAGCAGTTGACAGCCACATTAAAGCTCTTTATTAAGGGTGGAGAATTCTGCAGCCCATCCTGCGCCCTAGGAGCCTCTCAGTTGCCCAACCTTTTCTCCTTAATGTCTCTTTCTAAAAAGAAAGACCATGAAATAGTAAAAAAACCCAAATAAGTGAAGCCTATTCAAGCAAGGATACTAGATACATACACACACTCCCACATATATCTATCAAGCATATGACTAAACAAGGCAGAGACGCTCATTATCAGCCTATGTGGGAGAAGAGAACAAACAGTAACTAACTGCAGCACTGATCCTGTGGTTTTCTGCCAGCTCTATTACTTTCTTTCTTATCTACAATGATTACACAGAATGACATTCAGTATAAACTCAAGTTTTCTTTATTGAAAGCAAGTTTCTAGCACAGACGTAGTAGCCATGTAGGTCAGTAACTCAAGATTTCTTTCTGAACCAGTAAACGTGCTCACTGCAGTAACCGAGATGTGCTGGTAATTCCCAGATGTGCTCACCTACCTCATTTAGATGCTAAGAAGGAATGCAAGCTGGCAGGGTTGATGGGTTATGCAACCTACCTTTACCCTTCACAGCAAAGGACAAGACATGCAGCCTATTAAAAATGGCAAGCAATGGATTAAGCTCTACCAATACAGCCACTGTTCTCTTCTTGAAAGCAAGCATCTAGCAAAGGCATAGTAGCCATGTAGGTCAGATGAGCACCTCTCCTCAGTCACCATCGAAGTGAGCCGGATGGAGGTAAATCGATCAAGATGTCTTTCAATTATAGATTCATGGAATGCTTTGGGTTGGAAAGGACCTTAAAGCTCATCCAATTCCAACCCCCTGCTCCAGGCAAGGACACCTTCCACTAGAGCAGGTTGCCCCAATCCCTGTCCAACCTGGCCTTGAACACTGCCAGGGATGGGGCAGCCACAGCTTCTCTGGGCACCCTGTGCCAGCACCTCAGCAACCTCACAGGGAAGAACTTCTGCCCAAGATCCAATCAAGATGGATTTTCCCCACCTTATGCCTATCATTTATGCATTGTGGGCACAATTTTATCAACATGAAGGATGTCACCAGCATAGCAAGAGCTTCTTTTTCCCTTTATATATATTATCAATATAGGAAATGTTACCTGGAAAAACTGCAAGTTTGTACAGCTCAAATGTATCTTTAGAAGTGAAGAAGCATCAGGAGCTTTAGTGTTATCATTTCACTTCTCTTAGAAGTCCAGGAGACAAAAATATACAGGTGATATCACACCACACAGGCTACTGGTATTTCAGAGCACTGATGTCTACCCTCCTGCCACACACACTACAGCAGCAAAGCTACAGCATAACCTGACCTGCCAGCACATCTGATTCAGTGCCAGCACACGTTATAAACCAGCAGCTCTCAGCATGTAATCCTCAGCATTAAGACTATTCTACAACCATAGGGATATGGCATAAAGTAATTGCACTTCTACAAATTCTCACCTACCAAGCCCTTTGAGACCGAATCACATGAATCACAGACTGCATTTGTGACAAATACCACCAGGAAAGCTGGGATAAAAGAATATATGCCAAGAATATGGGAAATTCTAAAGAAGCTTGCTTTGAATTTGAAGATTCAATGAAATCAGTTCCTCACCTATCTGCAATTTGTTACCTAGCTTTAAAAAAGCAACCAACCTCCCCCCAAACCCAACCCCACAACAAGCTGCAGCTTATAGGGCTGTTGGGTATAGGAGAATAACCTGTCGTTTCTTACTACAGAGCAGGATATCCAGAGCACCACAGCAAAAGCCTCTTTCAATTACTGCCAAAGCTTTTGTGAAGAGAGAACAAGCAGCATGTGAAGCCATGAGTCAAGTGCCAATCTAGCTCCAGTTAAACTACTCTATTTTTACACCTACATTGTATCTGGGATGGAGATAAAGGCTCCAACAGAGCAGTCTTGAGTTTCAGGGCCTGCTTTTCATTTCTCTACCAAGTTGTTTCATACATTTGAGCATTTCTGAGCCTATAAGCTACAAGTTTGTTTGATAACAGTTTGGCAGGCAGAGGCCAAGTTCAGAACAGCCTCAAAGCGTATTCAAAAGGGCAAATTAAGAGACGGGAAAGTGACTAAGATTCACAATAATGGCACTCCAATCTCCGTACAGCAAAATCATAGGAGGCTCAGAAGCAATGGCAGTTTCATGTGTGCTATATATATATTATATATATATATATGCAAGTTTCCTACCCTTCTTGACACATTATAATCAGAATGAGGAAAGACTGAGCACTCCAACACTGCGTACAAGACTTCTTGGCTGAGAACTGTCATGACAGCATTCCACAGAGGACTTAAACTTGTGACTAACTTAAATCTCTGGAGTTTCACATAGCCTGTTAACCTCAACAGGACCAGGCTGCAAATTCTCTGGGGGAGGTGAGAAGATGGAAAAACAGGATTCTTTCCAAAGTTAAGGATAAAAAAAATACCCTTCAAGATCCTTAACTCACTGAAGCACCAAATGCCAATGCTTTACTTAAAACATACAAATCCTATGATAAAACTTACTCAAAGGCTTTAAAAATAACGAGTGAAACCCAGAGGTGATTAAGAAACATTTGTGAAATCAGTCTTCCTCCATCCACAGGCTGTAACTGCAGTATTTCACACATGGCACACGCACGTTCTATATATACATACTTCAAACTCAAGGGCAAGGGAGGATAAGGCAAAGCCCCGGCTGTGGCTGAAGAAAGCTATTTTTGATTAATTTTTAACTTCCTCTCCATTGCTGAAACAAGCTGCACACAAGCAGTGGAGCCAAGAGTCTCATTTAGCAGCTATCTAAAAGGTTTCAGAGCAGGAAGTGCTACTGCTTTTGGGAGAAGCAAGACTTTCACGACAAGAACTGCCCATGCCAGGACACTTGAGCACCTCCATAACTATTTCTTGGGTTATGAATGTGCTGCAAAAGCTCCAAGACAGAACAGTGCCCAGGTTGCGCAGTCAGCTTTCAGCAGTGTGGTCCATCGCTAGATGTTCTCCTGATGCCTGCAAGCAAAGTCAGAGAGAGCTCATGCTGGCCAAGGAAAGACCATGAACATCTCTTCTGTGTGATCATCTGGCTCAGGAGTTGAATTCAGTATTTCCTGCTACAATCCATTGTCTTCAGACTAATCACAGAATGGTTTGGGTTGGAAGGGGCCTTAAAGCTCATCCAGTTCCAACCTCCTGCCATGGGCAGGGACACCTTCCACTAGAGCACC
>JANHGB010048541.1:0-26871 GCA_026283785.1 Coracopsis vasa
TCCCGTAAGACAACTTACAACAACGGAGTGCAAGCCCAATCTGAGCACACATGTACATGTCTAACTCAGAGAGGGGCAATGTGGCTGGGCCCCTGCTCTTCATTAGGGAATGCAAATGAAACTGCTTGAATTCATTCCACTAATGAGTAGTGACTTCGTGGCTGACTGACACCCAGAGAGGGGGTCACTGAACCTGGCAGCGGAGTAGAGCTGTATAATACAGGCCAGCTCTTCCTTCCCTGCTCCCCACCACTGTGCCTTATGTCTTCAGCATCACAGGCCTCCGCTTGGCTTTCAACTAATGGTTCCTGTGGCAGGTTCCCGTCAATAGGCTGCTTGAAAAGCTCAGCTCTGCTGCAGAGCGAGGATGAGATAAAATAGGAGAGACAGGAGGGAGGCTGTGGAAGGCAGGCGGAGATCAGCAATGAGGTGGGAAGGAGAAATATAGGGATGAGAAAACAGGATGCATAAAACAATGAGGGAGAGACAGAAGGAGGGATGGAAGGATCATTTCCAAGATGTTAAGAGCATGGTCCTGAGCACACCTCCCTAAGCATGCCCACAGACACCAGGGACTTAGAGCATGGGCAGAGAAGGAAGCAAAGACAGGGGCAGGCGAACAAGCTGCAGTCCCAGCAGCTGGACAAAGGATGACTCCCAAAGAGATGCTGTTCGCATTTCTGCAAGCAAGATCCTGTCCACTCGGTGCTCTGGTCTCCCAAATGAAGACTCCCTTCCCCCCAGTCATGAAGCTGGTCCTGTTCCTGCCCCCCCAGCAAGAAGGGTGCTGAGGGAACCCCCCTCCTTTGGGTGCCAGCAGTGTTTGAAGGGAGGACAGCCAAAGCAGAGCAAATCCTTTTCTGTTCTCTGTCTGCAGGTTCATTTACTCCACTGAGCCTTGGCCACGGCTTAGCAGAGATGCTAAGGGTTGCTTTATCTTGCCTGTTTGCTTGGGCAGCCAGTCAAGCAGCGAATAGCAGAAACAACAGGATTTTCTCTTTTGTGCGTGTGGGCAAAATTAAATGTGATTTGAACTCACTGCTGGAGCTGCACCAAATGAGCCCCCCAGGGCATGAGCCGTCAGGCAGCCAAGGAGAAGCTGCCCTTCCCAGCACAGGGGGAGCTTTCTCCACCATAGCAGCACAGGCAACATGTCCAGGAGATCACCCTGGCTCTTTCACATCACTCGCAACCAGAAGGCTGCCCATGCTGCCTGACACAGAAGAGGCTGGTGGCTTCTGTCCCATGTCCTCCTCCACCTGTGGCGAGAGCAAGAGCACACCTGTGTGTGCTCGGGGATGCACCTCCAGCACACACACACCATCACGCTCCCCAGCCTCCCAGGGGAACTCGGGTGTTCCCCATAGCACTCACTGGGATCGGGCCCATCTCATGACTTCTACCTTGCGGCAGCTCCAGGACCACAAGGGTCTCCTTGGTCAGCTCCAGGAGGAACACTCAGCATTGTTCACACTCAGCATTGCTCAAACACAAGGTCCACCTTGCAAAGTGGCCAATGATGGCTTCCAGGAGTCCGAGGCTCCCTCCTCTTGGCTGACTGCCCTGGGAAATCCAGTCCCTCGCTGTCTCAGCAGCAAACTGATGCTGTGCTATGCTGCACCCCAAAGTCTGCAGTGAAGGAGAGGTACTAAATACAGATCTGCTCTGCAGACATGACTCATACTCTGTCAGGGTCATCCTGCTCTCTGTATGAGATCAAGACTTGCTTTTCTCAGCCCACTGTTTTCCCCTGCTGCTGTCCTTCCTATCCACCCACCCTCCTGCCAGGGCTGCCTAATATGACGATGAAGGTAATTGAATCTGTTCCAGTTGTTAAAATCACTACTTGTGTGCAGATTTCCCGTTCAAACCCTCCAGCAGGTGCCACAACTTGCAGCTCCTGCCCTTTCCCAGCCAGGCTTGGTGAAGGAGGCAATTGCTCCTTACCCTTCTCCTGCCTGATCTGCTGGCTCCAGTCAAGGTGCAGAGCCCCAGCACTAACACCCGCAATGCCAGCCTCCCCATGTGCAGGTGAGGAGTGAAGGCGGGAGAACCTCCCTACAATTAGGGCTGTTCCCCTAGTTTTGAAGCATCAAGCAACAGTCCACACGGACTGCGGCCATTTCTCATGAAGATGCTTGTTCCGTAACCGCAGCCTCATCCATGAGGTTGCTCTGTGGAGCAGCTGGCTGGGAGCAATCTCCCCTTCCAGCCTCCTGTGCTGGCTGCTTGGCAGGGAAAAGAGGTTCTTTGCCAGCTTCATTGCCTGGAGAAGCAGTCCCTTCTCCCCAGGCCTAGGAGAGGAAGGTGGGAGGTTGAACCCTCCCTTGCCTGCCACCCCACCTTACAGCACAGTGCCGTGGTGGCCATGAGGCTAAGAAAAAAGGCCGGGGCTGTTGTATTCAAGCAGACACCACATTTCCAGGGCAGGATGGTTGCAAGCCTCTTAGGAAGGGGTTCAAACGGCAAAGCTCCCCCAGGATGCCCTCTGTAGGGGGCCCTAAGCATGAGGGGTTTGGACTCCAAGGACCCTTCCCTCTGCCCAGGGGCATCTACAGGACAAGTTTTGCTGGAGGGAGCAGCACCTTACAGAGGGAGAGAGGCAGCGAGAGAACTTGTTAGGGGGGGAAATCAAAGCAGTGTGCATGGTGATAGGAGGGTGAGGTGAGGAAAGGCAGCATCCTAGGCAGGCAGAAGGGTCCCCTTCCTCCCACTCCCTTGGGGGTTCATTACAGGCTGGTATTTGCAAAGCGGCATAGCCATGCGATCCAGTGTCACTCCTCACCACCCCGCATATCAACAAATCCCTTCCCATGGGAGCTCAGTTAATTTGCTTCCCATCTATTGATCCCTGTGGCAAGGCACCATTAGCAGCAGCTCTGCCTGCCTCCTCCTCCTCCTCGCCTGGCTCCACTGGGGAGGAAGGGAAGCAGTGAGCTCATTACTGGAGAGAGGCGTTTAGGGGCAACCAGAGATGAAAGGTGCCGAATTGCTCCCTGGGCCCACTCCCACCACAGAGACCCTCCTTATTTATAAGGCCAGCAGCATGCCCCTGATTAGCGAATGCTTTCAGGCTCCCCCTCCCCTGCACTCAGCATATTGATTAGCCTTTGTTCGCTGCTTTATGAACCCGTTCGTTAATGGGCTGGGAGCTTGTAAATGCACATTGGATTTCCTTTTAAATCTGCCTGAACGAAGGAACTGCTGAGTGTTTACAAGGGGGAGAGTTACAGCCCTGCTGCCACCACCAGCAAACCTGGCTGACACTGAGAGCGGGGTACCCAGTTCCCCACATCACACCCATATCCTTGCTCCACATTGGCACCTCTTAGCCAGGACACGCTTTGCTGAGGGCAAAGAGGGGATGGACTGAGGAGGCTTGGGTGGCTCCTGCCCTTTGTGCCTTACCCCACACCATGGTCCCTCACACACTACACCCCTGGTCCCTTCCACACTGGGGCTGTGGAAGTGACCAGGACACACCACAGCTTTCTTCCCTTTCTGTTGATCCCTAGGTACTCTTGCTCTGTTGACTCTGCCCATTGGTGTCAGCAATGTGGTGTCACCCATGGAATGTTCCTCCACCTCTTGCTGATGTTTCCCAATGGCTCTGTGTGGTACCTGCAGCATCCCCACCCAACCCCTGAAACTGGGGGGAAGGAGAAGGCACCAGTCCCCAGGGAGATGGATGGGGAGCGCTCCTGGACAGGTTACTTGTGGCAGGCAAGCAGCTAAGCAGCTGACAGAAGTGTCTAGGGTAGGGATGGCCCCTTCCAGTGCCACATGCCATACTCCCCTGAGCACGGCAGGAGATGTTCTGGGGATGATGCCAGAGCCTTGGTGCAAGCCATGGCAGGTCAGACTTTTGCAGTTGATCTTTTTGGTGTCACTTATAAAAAATATGGTTTTCTCCCTGCTCTGCAAACATACTCCAATTATTTTGAATGCTAACAGGATTCAGCGAGATGGCAGATGGCTTGCTTCCCCTCAGGAGGAAAAGAGGCTGAGTTCCCTGATGTATACTGCACATTCAGTCCTGTTTGCTCAGCTGTAGATCTGCCTGTCTGGACTTTACTAGGCCATCCATCCTCTTACTATCAGACACAGCCAGGACGCCATCGCTTACTCCTAGAAGTTTGATAACGCTGACTTCAGAGCGTTACAGCCCAGGGAGCTCCTTCCATTGGCTAAACCTTCCAGTTTCAGGCTTCTCAACCTCCACTTCCTTTCCTCACCGCAGTTTGATTTATGAAGCTGTAAGGTTTCTTTTCAATGTCACCAAAGTGAATATTTCAGGGTCATTTTGACTGCAGATTTTCTGCTTTGGACGTGATCCTCACAGAGCTCACAGCAGCCTCTGCTATGAGGGAACCTCCCTTACCCAGAGATACATCTCTGTTGTTCGAGCTAAGAGTCACTCATTCAGCAGAAAGTCACTAGAAAGCTATTAGAGCCGCTTGAGCTGGCCATTGCAGGGAAACATTATCACTTGTACTAAGGTAATGTATTGCTTTTTCTTGCAATACTCCAATATATTGCTTTTGCTTGCAGTTCACTGGGTCTTTCCAGGGAGCCACAAGCCTAAACTAATGTTGCAGATGCGTTTGCCAGGTACACCACACTGCTACCCACTTTCCTCAGTCAGAAACCAGGAATGTAAATGTAATAGGCTTAATGCAGAGTTGTTGGCGCAGTGAAGTGATAATAAAACCAGGACTCTCCAGCCTCCATGTTGCTAGGAAAGTTTGAATCTGATTTATACTATTTTAAATGGGCAACGTTCAGGACTTTTAGCACTTTCAGATATGTTTTGGAGCCCTTGTCTGAGACCAGGGAAGCATTTCTGGGATGTGACAGACAGGGGAACAGTATCCCTGTCAGCCAGTGGAGTCACACCTCCTTATCTGGAGTCCCTTCTAGTTCAACGGGCCCCAGTTTGGCTGAGTCCTGTTTGATTCAAACATTCACTGGAAACCTTGTGCCTTCCAGGAGCCAGAGACCTTCACCCTCATGCATCTTGCTGAAATGCTGCAGGACACAGCATATGGCAAGCAGCAGAAGTCCCACCCAGAGGGACAGGAATATTCACAGTCATGACACTCTCTTCCCACCAGTTGTCATTTACCAAGCACACACCAAAAGCAAAGCCATTTTATCCAGTCATTTCTTTCCAGGCTGCACCCACCTTCATTGTTGTAGCAAAACACAACTCTCAGAGTTTCACAGAGCAGAGACAATCACCTGGCTCTGCTGTCTTATAAATTCCACTATGGAAGTAGTTGGAGATGTTGGGATTTTTCTCCAGGGCTGCATCTACCTGCTGTACTCACTGAAAAGGAAGCTTGCACTGTCCCCTGGACTGTATTTACATAGTGACGTGATGCTCACATCCTCCACCCGAGTCCTCGGTTGACTATAGGACAGGAAACCTGCCAGGAGAACCCAGCAGCCACAAGAGATAGGCTGTGGAATCAGTTACAGGTATTCCTAGTCTGCTGTGAGGTTCCCCTCTGGATCAGTCCTGACTTGTGCATCCCAGATCAGCTTTAGAGAGAGCCATCGTTTGCACCATTGTGGAGTTATAGCACTGGTGGTTGATAACCATCCAGGAACTCCTGGTGCTTTCTGGAAGAAGGGCTTCAGTGCTCTCATCAAGCTACAGGTGAGTTGTTGACCTCACGGAGCCCTGAGGATTGTCACAAGAGATGCAGTGTTTGCTGTGCTGGGACTCTCCTCAAATCTGTGTCTGATTATTCATGCATGGGAAATGGGGTATCGCTTACATCACTACAAGAGCAAACACAAGCCAACACAGAAATCATGCTGTAGCTAAGGCAGATTTATGAGAAGTTACTCATCAGATGACATAGTTGCTCAGGACTTACAGATGATGCCCAAACACTGTTAAGACTCCCAGCTTACCCTGAAACCCAAGGAGAAAATCTGAGTGGAAGAAGTTTTGTTGATTAGCAGAAAATAAAGTTTTCTGAAGGCTTTCTGCTACATCAGCAATGCCCAAGGAGACCTCATGAAGACTGATTCTCCAGAGACAGAAATATGGAGCTGGAGACCTCATCTGGGTATTTTTCATTTTCCCATCTGGAAACATAACAGAGTAGAGATCCTCAATGGCAATTAATTTAAGGCTGGGACAGGAATTGCCCACCATCTGTAGCAAATCCAGAGAAACCTCATACAGAGACTTGCACCAGGAAACCAAAGAATGGACTTGTGCCTTTCTCCAATGAAGTTTCCCTGTGTTTTTCTATCTCTCAAAAAACCCAGAAGTCATAAAAACAGCTGCCACCTAAACTTTCCTTTTCAGTGCATAAGTTATGAGGAAGGGGTATGTTTGTGCACACAATCCACAGATAACCCAAAGCCCAGAGCATACCAAGATGCTCTTTAGAGGGGTCCTGACTGGAAGCCAATTGCATTTTTATGGAAGGTTTTACCTCCTGAGACTTTAAAATCCCACTGCATTCCCTCAAGGATAACTCCCTTCCTAGAAGCTGCAGCAAGGTCTCTGGAATAAACTACCCAAAGAAATGCTGTAATTTGTCACTTCTGTCCTGCTGCAGCATCCCCATCCATCCACCCACATATCTAGTCACATTGAGGCAGCAAAGAGATTACACAAGTTCAGGGGACCTCTGGAGCTGACTTCCTGAGAAAACAAGTTTGCTCTTTCTATCCATTTCCTTTCTATTTGCAAACAAGACACACAGAGGTGCTTCTTGCCACTGCCCTTTCTGCAGCGCTCCCTGCCCTCGAGCAGCAGCTGACAGCAGTGTGTCTCACCTGGAGCCTGTGACTTCCTCCTTCATAAGAATGCTTCAGTTATCACCCTTGGGTGAGCCAAAGATCAAAACCAGGCAGAGTGGGGACAGAGAAGTGGCTCAGCTCGCATAAGGTGGGAAAAGCAGAAAAACACCTTTTCTTCACCAGAAATGACCTCGTTTCCCTGGCAGTGTTCCAGGCCAGGATGAACAGGGCTTTGAGCAACCTGGTCGAGTGGAGGGTGTCCCTGCCCGTGGCAAGGGGTTGGAACTGGATGAGCCTTAAAGGCCCCTTCCAACCCAAACCATTCTATGACTCTATGATTTCCAGCAATCCCATCTAAGGAGACCCTGGCAGCCAGTTCAGGTGCTCCAAACCTGGCCAGAGCTCTGTGCATACCATCACCTTGAAGGTGGAGAGGATCAGTTAGCTCAGGTCTCTAAGTTGAACCTTGGGGAAACAATGTCCCCCCCTGGTCAGACCTGAGCCAATATTAGGAATTGCTGGTCCTGGACTAAAGAGCACATAGCACAGAGGCTGCCCTTGCTTTGCTTTCTAGTTGTCACACAAACACCGCCAGCACCTCGGGGACCTGTTTTGCACCTGATACGTCCTATGAGTGATGGAAACGCAGCAGGACACAGATCCAGGAATATCTGACGAGATAAGGGATAACAAAGGGGGAGATGAATAGTATAAGATTAGAGCATAAATTATATTGCGGTAACACAGACGTGTTCTGACTGCTCTAAAATGCCACAGATGAGGAGGCAGCCACATAAAATGTAGTGGCAGTGTAAAAATCAAAGTCTGGCACTAATGGCTGTGATCTTTTTTAATCTATTGATTAAAGTAGTGATCCTTTCCAGCCCTAAACACTACTAATCTGTTGCCCTGGGAATAAACTTGGAGCTGGGAATGAATAAGTTGCCCTCTCAGGAGCATTTTTCGAGGTTCGAGTGTTCTTATCATGCTGAAATAGGCTTTTGAGCTTTCTCATAAAGAAAAATTTTAAAAAAGAAAAAAAAATCACGGAAAAGGTGACACTCCTCTAATAGCCAGGGAATCGGAGTATATGGAGCACAGCCCAAGTTTAGTTAGTACCTTAACTGCCAGGTTAGAGCATACAGGCTGAGCCCTCACTATATCTTTGAGTGGAGATGTCCCATGCAGTAGCAAGTAATTAGGAGAGACCTAAGTCATGTAACATATATACAGAGACAGATAACAGACTTGAATTATTGGGGCAACTTCGAGGTGCCACCTCTTATTGCACGTAGAGCTGGCATTTTCAGGTGGCAGCTGCGAGGCTTACTATTTAATGTATTACAGCAGCACTTCAGAGCCACATCCAGCCTGCGTGCGAGTGGTGCCCACCCTCACTGTGGCACCTACCTCTTTCTACTGTATGTGGAAGGAGGCTCTGACAGCATAGGACCAGAGTCAGGCTGAACTGCCAATATCGCCCAGGCAGAGCAGTCATAACATCCACAAGACCAGAGACATCCTGAGAATGATGACAAGGAAGGAGACTGGAGACAGCCAGGAGCAGATTTGGGACCACTTTCGCTGGAATCAAATCCCATCCATGTGGATGCCAACATTGTTAGACACTTCCCCATGACACACACGCAGACGTTGTCCAGCACAAGCAGTCCATTTTTGTCTCCTCCTTATGCCCTCTGAATCATCCCATACAAATAAAGATTTCTCTCTACCTCCTTCCTCTTGCTCTCATTGAAGTCTAGAATAGCCCCAGCCCCAGCCCCAGCTCCCTCCCCCACACCTGGGCCAATTTAGAGTGTTAATTAGTGATGAATTAGCAGCACAAATCCCATTTGAAGTCCCAGACCCACTATGATGAATTCCTATGAGAGACCTGACAAATCTGATGTTAATATCTTCCTTTTCTTCATCAAGCAATTACTTCTCACTTCATTTGTCTGCAAAGGCTGAGCCCACACCCTCAGCTCTGGTGCTGGCATGTGCAGTTCGACTTTGTCAATTAATTATTGAATGGCTTATTTCACGCTGTTAGACTATTAAAAAAAACCCCCACACGTGAAAGCACCTCCTTAATTATTAAATTTCTACATGTTGGGCATTAAAGCTCTTAGAGGGAACGCTGACACCAGTCCTTCCCCTCCTAAAACTTCCTGCTATCACCACGGCAGTTGGGTCCCTGCCTGGCTGTTTTAATCACAGTGGCACTTCACCTTGCCAGACGGAGATCACAATGAGTCTGACCCTGATCCAAAGCCTGATGAAGTCAAAGAAAAGATTTACATGGTCTTCAGAGGGACCTGAGTCCTTCCCAAAGACTGATGTGCTCTTACCAATGGGTGCTTTGGGAATCTATCACTTTTCTGATAAAAAACAGTAGGAGATTAACTAGGGTAGTTGAGACTAAAGATCCTCCTACACCAGAGTGATTCGCAGAGGTTCAGGGCAGAAGAAACAATTATTATCTCTGCCCATCCTAATAGCATGGTTTGTTGAACTGCAGTCTGCAACCCTTGAATTAAATGCATGGTGTCTGAGCTTTTCTTGTTGATCAAAGAGCTGAGGCACAACCTTAGCACTATTATCCATACCCAAAAGGAAACTGATTCTTTCTTCTCTGCCCAAGCTACCAAAGGGCAGGGTTCATAGAATCACATAAACATAGAAGGGTTTGGGTTGGAAGGGACCTGAAAGATCCAGTTCCAACCCCCTGCCATGGGCAGGGACACCTTCCACTAGACCAGGTTACTCCAAGCTCCATCCAGCCTGGCCTTGAACACTGCCAGGGATGGGGCAGCCACAGCTTCTCTGGGCAACTATGCCAGTGCCTCAGCACCCTCACAGTAAACTCAGAAAATTTAGTAAATGCAGTCCCAAACATCCTCCTGCTCCCAAACGAGAGACCCCAGCTCCTGCCTCCCCTTCCCTTCCGTACGTCTCTTCCAAGAGGTGAGCTCTTGACTGGTGACTTGCTCTGCTTGCAAAGAACAAGGGTTTGAAGCAGATGTTTCACTTTTGCCTGTCAGCTCTGCTCAGCATCCTGCCGAGGAGCTGTGGACAGAGTCCTAAGTCACTTCATCAGCACCGAAACAGCTCCCATCCCAGCTGCTGGGACTACCACGCTGCATCCATTCTTCATGAGGAACCAGATCCTACAGGCTGCTAGGAGGCCTGCCTGGCTCAGCTAAACCCCAGCAAAGGCAGCTCTCAGGCTGAGAGGAAGGGATTAACATCAGGAAAGAGCTGTGGGGATACCTCCATCCCGATCCTGCTGCTCTTTCCCATGCAGTCACCTGCAGCGAAGCCAGCAGCTGAGCACAGGGTCTCCAGCACAGCAGCACCCACAGCCGAGCTCCACACTGCACATCAGAGTGCTGGAAACAGCTACAGGAGCAGAGGGTGAGAAAAGCAGCAGGACTGTGTGTGCCAGCAAGGGGGTGAAAAGGAGCAAAGGCAGCCTGAGTTCCAGAAGAGACTCCCTCCCTCTTCGCCTCAGTGGATTAAAGACTCCAGAGCTGTCTGCCCACCAGCAGGCAAGGAGCATCCATCACAGGCACCAGAGACCGCAGGGCCTGCTTGGGCTAGGACTCGCAGAGCCTTTTCTTTCACTGACTTCCAGTCTGGAGCAGTAAAAATGCCCCTCTGTTCCCTGCAGCTGACTTGTAAACCACAGCCCTGCACATCAGAGAGAAGTGAGCAATTAAAGAGACAAAGTGCTGAAAAATACATAACAAAAGCCCTGCAAATGGGTACTGGGAGCCTGGAGAACAAAAGCAATGCATGTTAATGATGAACATGATTTGGTTAATTTTTAATAGTCCATAACAGAAGCGATGGATGGAAGAAGCAAGCGGGTGTCAGGCAGGAAACTCTTCCTTTCTTCCCAGTGCTCTCCTCATCAGAGATGACAGCCTGCCCCCTCCCTTCCCACAGGAGGCTGTCTTCATGTCTCTGACCCAAGAAGCTTTCAAGGGTTGCAGTGCAGATGGGGTTCTAAGTATGAGCTCCCTGCACCCAAAAAAGCAGCCCAAGAGCCCTGAGGAAGTCTAACAGGGAGCAGGAGGATCTCAGCTTCTGATGCTTTCAGGAAGTTTAAGTTCAAAGACATTGCTGCTTGGCTAGAGATAAAGGCATGTGTGCCATGGAGCTTGCTGGCATCCCTTGCCCCGCTGCCCCACAGCAGGAGAGGTACAGTACCCATGTGTATGCAGATATCAGAGCAGGCATGTGCATGCTGGCTCCTAGCTGGGCATGTATATGCATATCCCTGAGCTTGCATCAGTTAATTCTAGGTATCCCCCAGTCTTTCTTCCTCCTGCCCTCTGTCATCATAGGATGATCAAAAATACTGTCTCACCCTACACAGAAACACGGGATGAAGAAGGGCAAACAGGATAACAAGGCCAAAAGGGTAGGGAAAAGGACACGGTGTCACTCTGTGATGGAAAGGCTCTCGCCTCTGTTTGCGGGTAGTGAAACGCCAGCAAGATCAGCCCTAACAGTGCAAGGGGGCTGCAGTGGGGACAGGAGCAGGGCAGGATGTGTCCTCTCAGGAGCTGCAGCCTGGTGAGATGCTGGGGAAAGGACTGTCAAAAACTAATTTAACAATGCAGCGCTCTGCTTGGCTCCATGTCTCAACGTGTTGCTCAACAGCAATTCAGCCACCCCCCGCCTGCCGCCGCGGCACTGACACTTCTGTAATGAAAACAGGTGGAGGAGCTTCAGGCACTTTATTAAGTGCACAGCAAGGGTGTCTCTGCCCCTCCATGCTCCCTATTAGTGTAATGAGAGCTTGCAGAGCACAGGAGCCGGTGGAGCCCCTTCCCCGGCTCCAGCTGGATGCTCACGACCTGATTTCCCAGAGCACATGGTTGGCTTCCTTTAGAAATCATATCTTCAGCTGGTGCCCAGGGGTAGGCCCTGCCTAGGTGAAAGGCACTTCAGCAAACCTCATCTGCCGGCAAGATTACAGAATTATTAGAATTTCTAATTTTCCTCGGGGTTTTCTTTTTTGTCCTTTTTTTTTTCTTTCTTTCTTTTTTTTTTTAAGTGTCCCCAAGCCATGTTGTGATGCAGAAGCTGCTGCTGCCATGGTTACGGACCCAGCCAGCTGATACCCGAGCTCTTAGTTAAGCCTCTGGAGGGTGCTGAGACCTGGGAACCCATGTGCCATGCTGAGTGCCTTCCCGGGGTCAGGGCTGCCTGGCATCATCCCCAGCTGACAGCGTCTCTGGACACCTCTGCTTCAGATCCCTGTATCCACAGACTTTCTGTCTTTGAGCTCAAAACAGCCCTGTTGCACCGAGGCACCCAGTACGTCACGGTCTGGAGTGGGTCTAGCTGATGCTGAGGCTGACCATTGAGACCCAAGCCCCAAGCCAGCATGCTGCTCCTTACTCTTTGTGAAGAAAAGCTAGTCAGTGGCTAAGGAGGTGACACTGCACATCAGCTGATGTGACCCAAAGGCCTTTTGTTGCTGACTAAAAGTTACTGTCCTTTCTCCATAGTCATCCAGCAGCACAGCTCAAGTTTCCAGCTGACTTTCCTGGGGCTCAGGCTCATAGTGAGCGCAGGTAAAGCGTGCTCTGTGTCATTCCACTGATGGCTCAAAGCACAGCATGAGCTTGGCTGTTTTCTTTGGCACCAGGGACCCCAAAAGCAGAGAGGCAATCTGCATAATCAAAACGGGTGAAGAGTTTATGGGATCCTCCATGTACCATTTCGAGTGACCTTAAAGAGATCTAAGCTCAATTCCCCAACTGGACTAGGAGATGCCAATTAGCCTGGAAATCCTGACCTGATCCCAAACCAGGAATCTCCATGGAAGCTCTCTTTTCCCTTCAGCTTCCCAGGCCCACATGTACACCACAAGCAGCCCAGTTAAGTCTGCAACCAACCTCTGAATGCTCTTTGCACTCTCACAGCTTTGCCCATCCCTTAGCAGCCCCCTCCAGTCCTGTGTGCCTGACTGCACCCCACCGCCCTCAAGGCTGCTAGCTTTAGGGTGGCAGGGATGTTTTCCTTGCTCAGGTCAGCTCAGATAAGGGGTTAAGCCCAGGGCAGAATGATGCACCCCCCAGTTGCCTCCTACTGTCTGGACTCTGAGGGATACCTCTGCCCTTTGTGCCAAGCAGTGGGCAGCTGCCTGAGCCTCCCTTCTTGCGGGGATGGGGAGTAACTATGGTAACTGTCTCCGGCTGCATCCCAGCTCCATGTTTGCCTCTCTTCAATACCACTTGTGTTTACCTTCAATGCTCCTTTCGCAGCTTACTCCTTCTTTCTCCCAACAAAAGGCAGAAAGAGTGGTCTTGCAACAGCTTCCAGCCTCCCCTCAGACGGTGTTAACCACAGACAGGCTGTCTCTGCAGGTACAGCATTACCTTGCACAACCTTCCCTGCTCATCACCTGAGAGCCCCCATGGGTTCACAGCAGGGCTGGTTAATCACCAAAGCACAAAATGAGTGGCAGAGACCTGGCAGGAGCCTGGAGGTGCCAGCAGGCACCACCCAAGAGGCCCGCTGCGAGGAATGGTGGGGTGGCATGCTTGCAGCTAGCCTGTGGACACACACACCAGCCTGGGTTGTTTCCGGAACGATCCTTAATCCCTGCATCCTTCATCCCCCAGCTGCAGAAAAGGGTGGCTGAGCTTCCTCCTGCACCTTCAGTCACGTTCATCGGAGGCTCCAGGGCACGGCCACTGCTGCAGCGCCTGGCACCAAAATTTATGCTCCAATCTCAGCTGCGACTGTTCAGGTAAAAACCTTCAGTGGCACCTAAATGACTCAGACGTTGAAATCGGATTTGGGAGGCACTTCTGAGAATGGATCCTGGGCTCTTGACACTTCTGAAATGTTCCCCACAATAATTTAAGAATGTCTAAACTACCAATTAGTGCTTGATTAACACTAGTAAATAGGAGCCCTGTGTTCTGCTATCTCTCTTGCTGTTTCAGCTATTAATGACAACTACACCACAAGCTGCCAGGGGAAACATTTAATATGAGAAGCCATGATTTTTTTCCTTTTGTGCTTTAAAAATAAGATGATGACATTTCTTGTTCCTTCTTTCTCTCACTCTCTTTTTCTCTCTTTGCTTTGTCATGCCAAGCAGCACGTCTGACACCAGCAGAAAACATCTGGAATGGTTCTGATAGGAGCCGAGCCAGCTGCCTTTTCATATTTCTCTGGGACTGGGAGATATTTATCAGATGTGAGTGTCTCCTCTCTAATAATATGTTATCTGAATAAATAACTGGTGGTGGCTCAGACCAGGCTGAAGCGTTTGCTCTCTGCCTCCTTTCGCAGGATGTGATTTACAATGTCTTCTCTTGCTTCACACTGATTCTTATTTTACTTTTTTTATTCAATCATTTCTTTTCTTATCCTTTCCCTCCCCTCCCCACCCCTCTTTAGCATTCAATCACAGCTGACTGCGAGGGGGGTTGCTACCCAGCTCTTCACCTGCTTGCATTGTAAGCAGAGGAAACCTGGGAAGCAACAGTGGAAATATTTTCCCACCAGTGCCTTGCCAGATCCCTCCTGAGGAGTAGGGCTTGTATGGGAGGCATGGCTTGGACTTCAGCCTGCCAGCATGGGGGGATGCAGGGTGAGATCTGGCCATGCCTGGGCACACAGAGGTGACAGGGAGATGCAGTGTGGTTATCCATTGGCATTAGTGGTGCCAGCACTGCAGTCCCTATGGGACTTGATTTCCTCTGCCCTTACATCAAGGGTGCTGCTGCCCATGATAGGAACCCTCTTTGGTGCCACAGGGGACACCAGACCCAGTGCCAAACCCCAAAGGAGTCACTGTCTTGTCCGCTGCAGCGGAAGCACAGCTGCCACCCCTCCCTCTGAGCAGAGCAGAGCTATTAGCAGGAGGCTGCGGTGCACAAGCATGTATCAGTCCCAAGGTGTTCCCACATGTCCCTGTGCCACCAGCACAGCTCCCTTCCCTCTCCCATCAGAGCTATTCGGTCACTTCCATGTGGATGTCCCCATCAGGCTCACATCACCCATTTGTCCCACAGTGAAAGTCAGACATCTCTAGCTGCCAGAAGCAGAGGGCTGTGATGAATCCCTCCTCTTGAAGCATCCAGGGCTCTGCTAAACTACAGAGCCCCTGACTCCAACGCGCTGTCCCTGGCTGGGTGCCGATGAGGGGAGAGCACACCTTGGGATGCCAAGGGCATTGCTGGCAGCAGGAGTGGTTTCAGGCAAAGAGGAGAGTGATTTATGTGACAATGATGAAATGTGAAACCAGCTGCTTTTAAGGCCCTTCATCCATCATCCTTGAGAGCCTGTGACAGTGACAACAAGAGGGAGGGTGGGACAAAGGGAGAACTGAGGAAGAAGCATGGCAAAGGGAGCTGGCTCTGAAGGCTTGGCATAGATTAAAAACAAACAGCTCTCCCCACTTGCCTCTGCACCTTAGCATCCATTCCTGCCTGTGCAAATAACCCACCTGAGAGTGACCCTTCCACTGTCAGGGATCTGAATGGGTCGGTTCCAGCAGGGAACTGGGTCTAACAAACTGTTCACCAAGTCACCACACAGGCTCAGATCCCCAAAAATTTCCACACAGGGAGTCTCTTCCACTGCAGACACCTCACCAGGCCTCAGCCCCATGGGGCAGACCCCCACCGTGGCAAAAGAAACCCCACCACAACATACACTGAGAAGCAGAGCCTTTAATAGTGTCAGCTGGGAGCTCTGAGGCAGCTCGTGTTGCTCCCCATCCCCACTAGGACTTCTGGAAGGTATGGCTAGGTGCACTAGCAATGCCATTTTGGAAAATGAGCTTGTTCCTGAGGATCAGAGCACCAAGGACATCCCAGCCACACCATGAAGAGAAAACCACCATGGCAAGCACCATGCAGCAGGCATGGGCACTGGGGCAGCTGGTGATGCTCATGGGCCACTGGCTGAGATCCTGTTTGGTACCCCTTAAAAGGTTTTGCTGGAAAAACTGGATACTTGAGTGTGGAAGTGTTTTGCACCACCTGCGGGAGGACAGTGAAAAGCAAGGCAAAGGGGTAGCATTCTCCACCCTAAGCAAAGGGCTTTGGATGTAAAGCACCATCGGAGTTGTCATGCAACAGTTTGTTTGCATTATTTTGGGCTCAGATGTTTGCAAATACAGCCTGTTCTAAATGGAGATCTCTTTTTTCCAGACAGCATGTGATAAGTGTGTTAATTCTGCATTCAGCTCTGGGAGGTGAGAGGGGGCTGAGAGGAAGCACAGCTGAGAGAAGGGACTCTTCCTGCTCGCCTGGAACCTGGTTCAGCGAGCGCCCGCATCCCTGCGAGCACGGGGGGTGTTCACAAGTGACTAATCACCACTCTGTCCTCCCCAGGGCTTTCCCTGCCAACACCACTGAGCTCCTCATGGCCAGTAATGAATTCAGCCCCAGGGACACGGGTGACCCTCCCCGCGCTCCGCTCGCGGGAGATGGAGCCGAGACACAGATGGAGGAAATCGCTTTCCCAAGGACACGCGATCCGTCTGCAGCAGAGCATGCAAAATGTCACTGCTCTGGCTCATCTCCCCGTGCCTGTCGAGCAGGGCCCATCTTCACCCCATCAGGGGCTCGAGCGAGCTGTGTCCATGCCATCTGCATGCAGGCTTCAAGTGAAAGGCTCCTCAGGACTCACAGTGAAGGTACCCAGGGAGTTTGAGTTGACGTTCAGGGTTAAGCCCTGAGCTACCATGGCAGCACAGACATACCCAATGCTTTCACCTGCGCTTGAAATGTGCCGCTGTTGGGTGACCCTCCAAATTCATAGCATCCCAAAGCTTCATATCATCATAGCCACCTAGCACTTCAAGATTAGAAACAAATGCTCAGCATCCATGCTGTCCGCTCTCAAGGCAGCTGAGCCGTGCTATGTGGAGGTATCCTGTGGGTCTCCATGAACACCACGGGACCCTAGGACCTCCAGCCAGATGAGGCGTGTGCCATAATCCCTCCTAAACAACACACCCTTCCACAAGGCTTTTACAACCGTTGCTGTTCTTGCTTTTTGCAGTGCCACTTCCCATGCCAGGCAGCAAGGGCCATGGCAAGCACTGCCACCTAGAAACTTCAGAAGCAAAATGAGAAAGACTCTTGACGAGGACAAGGCTGAAATGAGGCAGACAGCCCAGTGACACCTTGTTTTGTCTCAGAAGACCTTCACCAGGGAAGCAGAGTCTCAGGGGTGTTCTGGGGAGCTGATTAGTGGCAAGGACACAGTGGTGCTGCAGCAACTGAAACGCAGCGTGGCAGGAGCTGTAGTACATTTCAGGGGTGGTCCCGAGCAGGAGAAGGAGCTAATTTTCAGGGTCACTGTTTCTCACTGAAAGATCTATTTTTGGGTTAATGAAGCCAAGTCATGGATCACTGCAAAAATCAGCGAATTATTGCAACTGAGGGGAATGAAACCGAGAAGTTCAAAGGCTTTGTTTGAGCATTTGCTGAATTAGCTGCTGCAGGTTTTATTGTTGAAATAACCATCTATTTGTACAGATTTCTAATAGCCCATTAGACCTGTTTTATTAGATCCCTAAGCAGAACGGATGCTTTCAAACGGAGTCATTTACTCAACACAAGATAATTTTTCTGGTTTTCATTTCAGCGGGAAGCTGAAACGTAATGAATTTCGCAATGACCCCCAGTTGTGGATTTGTTGTGGTTTGGGGTTGGTGAGGTTTTAATGCTGCTGTTCCTGTAGCAAACCAGAGCAGTGCTTATTTGCACAGCTATAGTCAAATGTCACTTTCCTCATAAATCTCTGCTGACCAGGTAAGAGCAAGGAAGAGCACAGCTGCCTGCGAAGGCAAAGTGGCATGCTCCCCTAAGAAACATAGAAACCCAGGCTGCTCCTTGTCTAGCTCATTGAGAGAAGATGGTCAGTAGGTCCTTTGCTAGCTGTTTTGCCGTGGGGTGAGTTTTACAGTGAGGAAGATGCTGTTCCCTGCATAAGAACATCTCTATGGGTTCCCGCAGGTCCTGTCCCTGAGTGGCCACGGCAGAGCAGGGAAGGCATATACAAAACTTGCTCTTAATCCCTTTCCTCACCACTCGTTTTCAACACAGAGATTTCCTGCAACAGAGGCAGTTTCTTCATGCTTAGTAACTACCCATGGGTTTTCCTCTTCTGGACTTAATGGAAAGTTTAGCATAACATTCTGCAGCAAAGAGTAAGGCTGAATAATTACATCTTTTGGGAAGACATGCCTTTTTTTGCTTCTTTAAACCCCAGCTCCTACTAGCTTTATTTGATGCTGCTTGCTCTTGAATGGGAGGATAGAGGGAACAAGCTAAAGTCTAGTGACAGAGTCATTCTTCCAGAGATTTGGGGAACTCTGCAACCAGTCAGGCCAAGCTCCTTCTGAGACACCTGGCTGGGGTGAGGGAGGCCCTACCTGCAAGGGAGCAAAGTGGAGCCTGCATTTGGGAGACCAAAATCTAGGCAGGGGAAGTCTGGGTCACTGTGAAGGAAGAAACATCTTCCTCGACCGTTTGTGTTTTGTGTAAGGATGGCAGGAGGCAAAAGGTGCAGCTTGAAGAGCAAGCTCTGTCTGGAGATCAAGAGAGGGACTCTTACGAGAAGAGCTCTCTATTAAATGTTGCCTCCAACAAGCAGCAGGCAAGACAGCTATAAGAATTCAGGGAAGTCACTGAGTCCAGCCTCCCATGAATAATTCCATGATGGGCACCCCCACAGACTCTCCAGGAACCTGTTACAGTGCTTGACTTCTCTCTTGGGGATGACCTTTTTTCCTTTATGTGTGATGAGAATTTCCCTTGCAGCAATTTAAGCCCCTTGTCCTTTGCTGTGCATCTCTGAGAACAATTTGGCTCCATCCTATTTGCAGTGGCTCTCTTGTTTGCTGGAGACAGCAAGCAGCTCCCTGCTTCTCCAGACAATTCTCACATGCCGGGTGCTCCAGCCACCAACCATCTCATTCCAGTTGGCTCATCCCAGTTTGCTGGTATCTGTTCCCAGGGATTCCCAGACTGGACACAGTACTCCAGATGTGATCTCACAAGTGCCAAACAGAGGGGACTGCTGACTGAAGATGGAGCATTTCCCTGGGTTTGCAAATCCTATCTTTGCTCTTACATGAGGTTTTCACCATGGTTATTGCAGGTACCAACGCAGACCCTGCCTGACAGCTTTGCCTGCCCATCTTCTGAGCCTGGCATCCGGCGGCATTGATGCAGCAGCCGTGTAGCCAGGTTATCAAGGTGTGATGCTGAAATTCCTAAGCCTTGCTGAAGAGACCGGGGCAGGGCAGCTGCAGCTCAATGCCCTGCAAGCAGGGATTAACACTAGTGGAGAGCTGGCTTACATGTAAACAAGAGGGGAGAACTGAAAGTCTATGCTCACATCCATCACAAGGCTTTCACAGATGCCTCTGCCCTCTGGATGTGCCTTGGGATGAAGATTTCATCCTGCCTTACATGGGGTCTCTCACCCACTCAGTGCTGGAGATCAGAACATAATGCAAGAGTGGAGTTTCTGACAGAGAAAGTGGGTGTTTTAATGAATCACTTGAGATGCAGAGCCATGAATGTCCAGACATTCTTGGAGATGTTTTAATAAATAACAATGAAGATAACAATTTAAACATTGTGAGCAGGAAATGCATTATTGAACATGCATAACACAGTACAAACTTGGAGCCCTTTCAAAGCTTTCAGAGAAGAGCCAGGCAAAATTCAAATGAATGGAAGCAGACAGGCACATTTGTGCTTTAAAGGCTGTCTGTGGTTTCCAGAAAAGGAGCACGGTAACGTTGACCTGCATCAGCTTTATGTATCGGTGCACCTACCTGCTCTCCCCACTCCTCTGCAGGAACATACTTGGCCCTCAGGCGGGCAGAGAAACAGGAGAGAGGTACACACATTGGGTTTGTGTGCCTGCAAGCTGCGCATCAGCCCAGCCCACCCCTTGGCTAGAAAGACTGGTGTCAAGGCTAAGGAGGAGCACAAATGCTCATTGGGAGCTGCCTCTGGGTCCAGTCTCTTTATGGACCCGTATAAACTTTGGCAGCTTAACATCCTCTGGCAAGGAATTCCTCAGCTTCAAAGTCCCACAGATCTTCACTGCATTAGGTCCACTCAGAGAAAAACAGATATTTTCACATTCCTTCTGAATCTGTAGGATCTCTGGGCCTCTGCTGGATGATAAAGGCCACAGGGGGATCATTCCTGAGGCATTTTCAAAGGGAAGAAAGGGTTGATACCAAAAATTCAGGTGGATAAGAAGGTTACTAATTACATGCACACATCTGCAGGGCATGCTGACTTTGAAGAATGTCGCTTTGATTGCAGGGACTCGTAGGACAGGCAGGGATCCAGTGGATGGTGTTCAGAACAGCCACAGCCAGAGAGCTCTGCTGCCCCTACAGCCAGGGCAGGATTAGAAGGAGAATTCAAGGTTTGCAAACAGTGCCGAGGGGGCTGTATTCCTATGCAACAGTGACGCCAAATTAGAGCATGATCCTTAGCTTAAGATCTCAGTTTTAATGTCCTAAGATCAGTGCAAAGTGCAGAGAGAGATAATTAGAATTTTGCAGTAACACAAAGGAGGGGAATCCCTAAAAATGGCCAACACCTCTCACTTCTCTTTTGTTTTGTTTCAATGACTATGAAACATGACCTCAGTTAGATCAACACCAGCCGAAAGCTAAAACCCCAATGAAACTGAGCCAGGCACACAATCTCTGTAGGCTTTCTTGTCAGTACCTGCTACTCATAGTAGTCACCTTTCCTTCCAGCCTTCTATTTTAATCACATCATGCAGCTCCCTCCCTGGAGGATGTGGAAGAGAGGGGGGACTGTGCTGCCTACAAGAAGGAGGAGCGATGGATGCTGAAGTGTGGAGGTGAGGTACAAGCCAAGTGAGCTCAAGCACAGTCTGTTAGCAGGGCCAGGGGAAGGAGGTGAGGTGGGAAGCCTGTACACTGCTGGGCAGGACTACACCCTCAGTGCAGGAATCAGCATTTACCTTGATGGGTAAACACCTCTAATGCTACAGCTTTGCATCAGCACAGGTCTGGTCTGACTTATGTCTCCTGGTGGTGGATCTCTGAGAGTGGGTTTAAGATTTTAGATGGGCAAAATTGTAGGATTAGTTCCTAAAAGGTCACTGTCCTATTTAATAATGGCAGGGGTGCTGGGGGTGGTAACCCAAGGCAGCAGGTGAGGATTAGGCTTCTCCAGAAAAGGCACAGCGTGGACAAGGTATAGTAGCCAGCAGTGGCTGAAACTAGATGGGCTTCCAATCACTTCTTTTCCCAGTGGGCAATAAAGCCAGACTTCCAAAAGACAGTGAAATACTGGGAATATCTCATTCCACTGAGCTGGATTTCTAGCAGGTAACAGCTGAGAGGCCCCCACACTGACTTTAATCCAAACAAACTTTTCCCAGACCCTTGGACCCTAACTGCCAGGGTCTCACAGCTAAACACACTGCTGTGGACACATCAGCCAGGAAACAACTCAACCCCCTGCAGATTTCAGGTGTGAAATGCCACACGAAGCTGTCTCAAAGGAATGTGTTTGATTCACTCATGATACTGGTTCTTTTGAAGTAATTTCTCCTTTGCTGGAAGGTTCAGAGCTGCCTGTTCTCAAATGCCATTGTGTACTCAAACCAGCCTCAGAATCCTCTGGTTTCTCATCAGAGCTGCTTGGTCACACTGAGCCCTCCCCTGAGAGGTCAGCAGATTCCCACAGAGGCTGCCCTGGTTATTTGAAGTCTGGCCCTGCCATAGCCTTGCTTTCCACTGAATAGGAGAGGAAGATTTTATTTGAATGTGGTTTCTGTTGCTGACGGCCCCGCTGTCTGGGTTGACAGGGAATATTCCTCAAGTACCTACTGAGGCAGCAATCTCCAACATGCTCCCAAGACCTTATCTTTGCCAATTCTTTTTAGATGGGGCTTGATTTTCCTCTCGCTTACACCTGCTTCACAGCAGGGTAACTCCACTAAAAAGACTCCTCATTTACACCTGCAGTAGGAAGAGAAGAATCGAGGCCATCCCCTGCAGGAAGAACACACATAAAATAAGGGCTGCACAATATGCTATAAAAAACCAACAATCCCCTGTCTGCTCCCACTATCTCAGCACAGAAACTCCTCTCTCCAATGTTGTTTTTAATAAAAACCTTACAGGAAGGAAACTGCTTTCCTGAGCCATCCTGCCCAGACTCAGGAGAACTGTTGGGTTGGATCGTGACAGTATAAACTGGTTTATTGCCAGAACAAGCAACAGATGCCAGCAGCGTGACACGGAGCGAGGGTTTGGCAGTTTGTTCAAACACTCTGACAGCAGAAGGCATTTTAGACTCTGACAGATAAGAAATTGGCCAGCAAAATACATTGATGGAGTATGTGGGCTGTGGAGTCTGCCCTGCCACCTCCTGAAATAATGCAGGACTGAGTCCAGTGGGAACGTGCAGCTTTTGCAGGGTAGCAGGACTGCTGGATCCCATACAGCAAATAACTTAGTTTCTGCAAGAAGCCATTGTTTAGAGAGATGGCATCTGCTCTATGTTTGTCTGGAGGTTTTCAAAGCTAGAAAATGGTTCATCGCCATATTTCACAGGTATAGAGCACTTTCTGAGCCTTTTCTTGTGTAGGCAGGTGATGCCTTGATACTGTGATGATTGCCCCTATAGAAACATTATTCAAAGAGGTAGATGCTGCCATCAAAACAGTGTAACAGGGCATTTCTCTGTTAGAGAGATGGATGGATTAGTGTAACTGTGGAAGATGGGAGGTTAGAGTGAAAAACAAGTAGGTAGATAGATAGGTAGGTAGATAGGTAGATAGATAGATAGATAGATAGCGTTTCAATATCTATCTTCCTCTTATTTATCATGCTGGCTGGCAAGCATCACCTTGGCAGGATCTGTCCTCTACTCAGGGCCAGGAGATGAAGTGCAACTGGTTCATTGGGTCTTTCTGGCTTGAACCCATGAACCTTTGTGGGTTCATAGTTCAGACTTCATATTCTCCTTGAGAAACTGAGGCCTTTCTGCTTGGTTTGGCCTGTATCTCCTGCAATGAAATGAGTTGAGACTCCAT
The DNA here is from genome assembly GCA_026283785.1 of Coracopsis vasa. Taxonomy (NCBI): domain Eukaryota; kingdom Metazoa; phylum Chordata; class Aves; order Psittaciformes; family Psittacidae; genus Coracopsis; species Coracopsis vasa. The sequence continues at coordinate 22,867 of JANHGB010048541.1, forward strand.
AGGTTACAGGATCTCATAGAAGGTACAAGGGTGGGGTACATCTAGCTGGATCACTAGAGGAGAACAAGGACAGCAGATTCTTAAACTACAGCTCAAAGGCGCAATGAGGCTGTGTGGGAAAGTGCAGTGTCCTACTGAACAGAATTGTACAGCATGTCCGGGTGTTTGTCCTTTGACAGAAAATGCCACAGTAGCTCAAACGCTTCTCTGCTCCCCTCAAACCTCCTCAGTTTCTACATTTCACCTCCAGCTGAGGCTGTAAGCAAGTGCTGAAATGTCAGAAGTCCCTGCAGGTAGTGGAGCCAGGTTTTGCTCAGTGTCATGCTCTGCCACTGCTGGCAGAGGCTCTGCAGCCCTGTAGCACATCTGGTCATTTACAAGAGAAACCAGCCTCTCTCTGTGGCTGGGAACAGCATCTGAAGCAAGACCACTCTGAATCCAAGCCTGCAGCCCTCCCTTTGGTACCAGATCACCACTTTCCAGCTCTCTCTGCTCTTCCTAGAAAAATCTGCCAGCAGCTCTCTGCAGCAAAACTACTCACAAGATCCCTTCCCCCTTCACACCGGCTGCAGACAGCTCCTGCTCATACCAGGGAATTTATTTCCTCCCAGCACTGCAAGATGTAGAGCAGGAGCACCCAGGATAGCCCTGCCCAGCGTGTGCTGCTGCCGCCCCATCACTACCTGTGGCCTCCATGGCACTCGTGAGGAACTTCCATCCTCTGTGCAAGCAGGTTCCCAGTCCCATTCCCAGGCTTTGCCAAGGGCGGGTGGCATAGCCTGGCACAACAGCAATGACGGCCAATTACCGGCTTAAAAACTGCCCCGAGGTGAGTGGGCTGCCCAGCTCCTGTCAGAATGATCCCAGGTTAGGCTGGGAATTGTCAGCTGGCTGACAGAGCCCATGGCTCATCCTTACCACCTGGGAAGGATGTGCCAGTGCTCCCCATGCCACGCTCCGCTCCATGGTTATTCCCATGTTTAGGAGGACGTTTTGGAGGGGATCGGAGGGGATCAGAGGGGAAATGGATGATGCTGAGCCAGCTGTGCTGGGAATAGCAATTGGGCAGGGAGAGAAACCTCCCCTCTACCTGCAGCCAGGGTCAGCCAGTGCTGGGAGAGTGCTGAGGAGCCTGGAAGCAGAAGAGCCAAGGGCCAGCAAGAGGGAGATGCAGCTGGAAGTTGGTACGGGCAGAAACCGCACAGCATGCTGTAGCCATGGGCAAGCAGAGGGAAAGGATGGAGAGCAGCAGGGGCAAGACTGTGGCAGCCACACAGCCAGAGCCCCCCAGCAGCCAGACCCAAGGAGCAGGGGGCAAGGATGCATTGGCACAAAGCCCAGCACAAGCACTAAAATGCAGGTGGCAGAAGTGCCATTGAACACTGCATGAAACAGAGCACAAGAAGTGCTTCACCAGCACGGGAAACCACAGACATGGGCAGATGACCCTTGTGGGGCAGGGTTTGGGTCACCAAAGAAATTTGGGATGGAGATGCTGAGGGGTAGAGCCATGGGCTGTTAATCCTGTTAATCCTCAGGTCTTAGAGTGCAGCAGCAGCCATGGAGGGAGCCTGTGCATGGACATTGCAGCCCTGCCAGTGTCACCCATCTCTGTCCAGTGTCAGCACGCTCTCCACCCTGCATGTCCCCTGCCCCAGCAGCAGCCACGTGTCACATTTGCTGTGCAGGGGTTTCCATTTCAGACACAGCGATTCAACTTTTCTCTCCAGATAAAGTTATTAAGGCAAATTTGATCAAAATGACACATGGATTACAGTGTGTGTTTCAGACTTTAATTCTGTTTACTGTTCTGGGGGAATGGGCAATTATTACAAAAGCTGGGACAGAGTGTTTTTAATAACATTTCTTGTTAAGATTTAATTACAGGAAATTGTGTTTTCTTAATCACTGAAAACTCCACTGCCTGGGAATTTTTTTTGATATAATTTCGTTTGCAGTTTATTAAATCCTTAGGTTATTCCTTTTCTGAGGCTTTGTTTTAGTCAATTGCTAAGTGCTTCTTAACATGTGTAGGAGCAGATTGCTCTGAAGCACAAAGAAACTGAAGGGAGCATATTCTGGGAGGCAGGGCCAGCCTCTGACAAAGCAGATTTCTGAGCAGGATTTTGAAGTGCTAAAGTATTCTTTAAAAATAAACAAACAAATAAATAAAAATCTATTATTTTTCCCCAAAAACCTGCCTATATTCTGCAGCCTGACTGATGCTGGCACCTGGCTGGTACCCATGCCTGCCAGGGCTGCTCCCCACCTCCTTCACTCTCCAGTGCACCCATCTTGTACAAGGGTGATCTGAGGGGCTACCCAAAATAAGGGCCAACTTCTTCAACCCAGTCCTGCTTCAAGCTTTGCCTGCAGAGCAAGGACCTCCTGAGCAGCTTGTGCCTTGACTCTGGCCTGGCATTTCGTGAGAACAGATGTACCTGCTAAGATCTCCCTCTATTTGCTGTAGGCTGACATCCAAGTCCACATAACTTGTAAATCCTAAAAGTGATGGGCAATCCACAGCCTTCAAGCTGAATGTAGCCTAAGCCTGCCCTTAGACTTTTCAGGATCTAGACTGAACTGCGCAGATTTCAGTGCATTTGCCAAAGGCAAAGACATCTGCTGTCTCTTCTGATACCTGAACTAGCTGGGGGAGCATCAAATGATTGTAGGAAGTAGCTGGTCCAAAACAATCAAGAAATGGTGGTTCTTCATGCAATGCTTTGTTAAGCTGTGGGACTTCTTACCACAGGGTTTTGGGATGGTAAACATCAATAGGGATTCAAAAGGTGGTGGACCAAAGTCAAGGAAGACAAACCTATTGACAGCTTAACCAAGCAGCTCTTGGTTGGACCTCTGGTCAGAGGGGCCCTGAGCTGCAGACTGCTGGGAGCTGGAAGAGAAGCTGCGCTTCACACTTGTCCTCTCCTCACGCTTTTCCCAAGCACGCACCATCAGCCGCTGAGATGCTGAGTTGGATGCGCATTTGGCTGGATCCCATACACCTGCATGGGATGTGAGCCCATACGCCCGCAGGGCATGAACGCCCTGTTGTGCCTCCTCCACAACGGCTGCGTTCGAGTGCACGCCATCCGCTCTGCTCTGCTGAGCACTTCGGTCTCCACAGGAGCCACACATCCCCACAAGCCTGGGGCAGGCAGGACAAACAACAATCCCCCAGCTCTGGGATTTGAGCTGAGGCAAAAGTGTGTCCTGGTTTTGGCTGGCACAGAATTGATCTTCCTGCTAGCTAGTGCTGTGTTTTGGATTTAGGATGAGAATTTTGATAACACACTGATGTTTGAGTTGTTGCTAAGCAGTGTTTACCCTAAGTCAAGGACTTTTCAGCTTCTCACACCACGTCACCAGTGAGTAGGCTGAGGGGCACAAGAAGCTGGGAGGAGACACAACCAGGACTGCTGACCCAAACTGGCCAAAGGGATATTCCATACTATTTGACAGTCGGTGGGTGGTGAGCAATTGCATTGTGCATCACTTGGTTTGTATATTCTAATTAATTATTATTGTTGTTATTATTGTGATTATTATTATTGTGATTATTATTATCCCTTCCTTTTCTATCCTATTAAGCTGTGTTTATCTCAATCCACAAGTTTTACTTTTGTTTCCAGTTCCCTCCCCATGCTCCTGGGAGGGGAGTGGGAGAGGGGCTGTGTGGTGTTTAGCTGCCTGCTGTGTTAAACCATGACAAGCAGCAAGTTTATCAAACTGCCAGGCTCTCCTCTTGGTCAGCCCAGCCTGACAGCCCCGTGATCCCTGCTGTACTCTTCAGGACATCCATGACTTATGCCACAGGCAGGGAGCAGAGAACTGAGATAACTGCATGGAGGAGGGCAGAGGAGTACATTTCTTCCATGCTCTGCTGGCTGCCAGTGGCACAAATGACTCCTCAGGCCTTGTAACTATTTGCACTCCCTTCAACATGTCGATACTCCCCCTCTGGCAGTCAGGCTTGGCTGCTTTGACACGCAAAGGGCTAAG
>JANHGB010048543.1:0-16745 GCA_026283785.1 Coracopsis vasa
GCCAAATGTATCCTGGGCTGCATCAAAACGAGCATGATCAGCAGGTCAAAGGAAGTGATCCTGCCCCTCTACTTTGCTCTCATGAGACCTCAGACCTCACTTGGAAGTACTGTGTACAGTTCTGGTATCCTCAACATAATAAGGACATGGAAATGTTGGAACAAGTCCAGAGGAGGGCCACGAGGATGATCAGGGGGCTGGAGCACCTCCTGTATGAAGATAGGCTAAGAAAGTTGGGGCTGTTCAGCCTGAAGAAGAGAAGGCTGCATGGAGACCTCATAGCAGCCTTTCAGTGTCTGAAGGGGGCCTAGAAGGATGCTGGGGAGGGACTCTTCATTAGGAATTGTAATGATAGGACAAGGGATAATGGGTTAAATCTTAAACAGGGGAAGTTTAAATTGGATATAATGAGGAAGTTCTTTACTGTAAGTGTGGTGAGGCACTGGAATGGGTTTCCCAGGGAAGTTGTGAATACTCCATCCCTGGTGGTATTCAAGGCCAGGCTGGACAGAGCCTTGGATGACATGGTTTAGTGTGAAGTGTGCCTGCCCATGGCAATGGGGTTCGAACTATATGATCTTAAGGTCCTTTCCAACCCTAACTATTCTGTGATTCTCTATAGTTGGTATACTGCCTGTGCATTTTCAGTTGCTTTTCTAAAGCTTGCAGAGGTAGGGAGTAAGAACAGGGAAACAAAAAGGATAGGAAGTATGAGAAGGATTCAATACAAAAGGAGACTGAAAGCATTGGAGAAGTAAAGATAAAAACCGAGGGACAAGGATAGATTTCTGAAGGAAGGTTACACAGTTGCTTTTGTTTCCATTCTCTTGTATTACCTAATCAAGAAATAATTAAGCTTACCAGATGCATATTAACACAGACTGAAGGAAATGTCTGTCTTCTGTTTTATTATATTAATCACTGAATAAGAACCTTACGGGATATTGTCCTGGAGGGAGGGGAGGAAGCTTTTATCTGAATCATTTGAACCAGTTTCACCGTATTCAAATTTTTCTTAAGATGATGAAATTTTTACTTTTCAGGACTAATCTTTCAGTCTGCTTAGGCAAGGAAGATGGTTTTATTTTACTCCATAAGGATACCTTTTACAGAAGTGTCTGTGAATTCCTTGAATCTGGCTAGCAGCTGAGGAAGATCTACTGATCCCATCTTCAGCTGCTGTTCATATACCAGAAGTAATAATGTCCATAAGGATTTCTACACCTCACCCCACCAACAATTAGTTTCAAGACTCTTGTTGAAAGCCCTCTTTAGAAAAGGACAATTTAAAATAATTTCTTTTGCCAAAAGCAAAACAAAAGAGGAAAATCTGTTGAAATTTAAATTAATGTCTTATATGTAGCATAAATTAATTGTAGTTTAAAATATGAAATGCTTACACTGAAAACAGCTAAGCATTGTGATTCTTACTCTGGTCGGTTTTGTTAATGAATGTTTTTGACACTGTCAGTCATCACATGTATGAAATCAGGAGTTATGTTTCATATTGCCAGTTCTTTAAACAACAACAAAATCTTTCGGTGTCCCCTTCCAAAAGCATACATTTGAGAGGCAGGTTAGCTGCAAGCTAGTAAGAAGCTGGGAGACAGAATTTACTCTGATGTAAAATTTAATTGCCTGTTTTTTCCCTACATGCATATCAACCATAGAGATGAAGCACCCCTGAACAGGTTTTCTCAGGTGTGTAACTCTATTAAGACTATTGTTCTTATATGGATTAATCTGGACCGGGGCTTTAAAGCCAGAAGTTTGACAAAATATGAAAGACTGTTGAAATAAATGTGCAATTAATTTAACTTGTATTTCCAACACACAGAATACCAGGCATAATTTTTTAACCTCCCCTGCTTTTCCTCTCTATTTATTGCACATTTAAATTCATTATGGAAAAAAAATAGAAAAAAAAAAAATCCTGATAGTTATTTTTACGATCAAATACCTTTTCCAATTAGTGTTGGCACCTCACTATAATCACGATGAATATTATTAATTCAGTAGTCTACGTCCTATTAAGGGTTTCATCATAGCAGCGTGTTCAGGAACTTAATGGCTTTTGCATATTAATGCTGCAGCTTGTGGTCTTGTGTCCATTATTACTGTGTAATATCTTGGGTTTGCATTCATATGTGTCTATACAAACATCTAAACTTATGGTTATACACCAGTTTTGACCAGGTGACTGCAAGGCTATGAAACTATTTTTAATTTACGTAAGCAATTATTTTTAGTGAGATTATTGTACATTCAAAATGTTCCCCACACAGTGAAAGATGTAGTGCCATTATAAATCAGCAGGATACCATTACAACAACATACAAGAGAAGAAAACTGCAGTGGTGGTTGCTAGTCATGGTGCATAAGGTGTTGCTGATTTTTGAGGTCATGGTAAAAGTACACCTTACATATAAAATATTATTGTGAGGCTATGCTGAACAAAAAAGTGATTCAAAAACATGGACAAAGTGTTTTGTGGGAAACCAAAGGTTGATAATGATTTGTGGGGGAAAAATTTTGGTAACTACTGGTTTATAAAAATCTTTCTGACAGTCTACCTTACTTTCTGTTGACAGCAAAATACTTAAAATATTTGAGCTCTCCAGCCTTCAGAGGAGTTCAAATTTTGGCATAAATTGCTTTTTCTTTTTTTCCTTCTTATTATAGAAGACTTAATCTAAGATTAGTTTCTGTTCTCTGAATTGCTAAGGGTACAAGGGTAAAGAACGACCTCTTTTAATCATTCAGTGTCACCCTCACCTCTGTATAATACTGATGGCAGTCCTTATTTCACTTTCCTTCAGTAAACTTACAGCTTCTCTTCAATCTTTCTGGAAGACAATCTAGATATAGTTTTGACAATTTAAATGATGGTCGGTCAATCAGTCAATCACAATTTAAATTGTCCTATTAATAAACACTGGTATTTAAATGTTTGTATTTTAGAATTTTTTCTATTTTTCCTCTCTATTATCCTGCACTTTTTAAAATTTAGTCAAAATTCCTTCTGTCTGTGGATTTTAAATATCTGGAACATCTCATGCAAACTGCTGCTCCACTAAAGCTCTTCTTCCTAGCACTTTGGCACTCCTCAAGAGCACTCCTTTTTGTGCATCTTCTAATAATCCAGCAGCACATATCAAAATTGTGACCTGGACTTGACATTTGCTCTAAATTGTTAGGCTTGTTGTGACACTGAAGCCTTCACAGAGGTAGATCCAGTCATATCACTTCCTTTCATGATGTTTCCTAAAAAAAATAAAAAATAATCCTTGATAATGCTATTGCTGTAACTCACCTAGTCTTGGACAAGCCTTTGACTTGGAGGGAATGATCCTCTTGCTTCAAACCTGAGCACTTCCTCTGTCTTCCAAAACGAACATTACACAAGATCTATTTAGATATTATGCCCTCATCAGAAAACACATTTAGAGCTGAGCAGTGAAATAGTCCTTGTATCACTAATTAAAATTCAGTGGTAAGGTTGTTTAATTACTCCCTCCACTGAAAATTCTTACTTTACTTTTCACATTTATTCTGGTAATAATGTGTTGAAGAGCTCATCAGCCTGTGAAGGAAGGCAACGATTTTTCTCATGTACATAATCATTAAACTGACAAATAGGCACAGCACTATACAGTTATCAATATTAGCACAGCAGCTCCATCACTATTAAAACTCTTTGCAGCAGGGGATTAAAGTGCATAAAGGGGGGGAAAAATGATGGGAAACAACTAAGTTTGAGGTCCTTCCCTTTTGCTCTCCAAGCACCCCCTCAAATCAATTCATACTGAAATTCCTCCTTCCTGCACAAAAGCAAGATAATTGAGTGCATTTGATTTTGTAAAAAATTCATGGTCTTCTTTGCTTGTTCTTTGTGGGTTAGGTTAAAATGCATTTATATCTTTAATTTTTTTTTTTCATTCATGATTGTAAGATCTTAAAGCTGATGGATGAATATAACTATCTGCTGCAGACGACTTTCAAATTCAGCCACCAATTCTGCCAGTGAAACAAATGGGGTGGAGGGGAGGCAGGTTACCTTTTTGAATCTTGACTTGGGTGAAATAACTACTTTGCAGCTTCTCAGATGTCTTTTCTGAGTTCAGAGGATCAGAGTGCGGGGACCACCCAATTTCACAAGAATAGGCTTGCCAGCCACAGACTGCTTCTGTGGGCTATACAGATACACCCATATAATCAGATGAAGTTTTCAGAAGTATCAAGCCTTGCTAAACTGGGAAGAAGCAGAACTGCAGCAACTAGAAATAAAAAACCTACAGGCAGGTCTAGAGAGCACAGGTAGGACAATGTGCACTTTGAAAGCCTGGTGTGGTACTTTTGAAGCAAACAAGTGGAAGTCAATAATAAGGTAAAAAATACATTTCATAGCAAGCTTAGAATATGAAATAAAAGGGGAAAATACTCTGTTTCTTCACTAACTGAGCTGGGGATCTGAAAGGCTTGTTAAGCTGCCATTAAAAAAATAGCGTATCTTGGAGTTGAAGATCAATTACACAATTAACACTGAGGGAAATACCAGTTCCGTTTCTCATTTTGTTCATGGCATATTTAGCTCCAGCTTTCAGCTTTCATTCTGAAAAGCATGAATTAACACCAAGGGGATTTTTGGTGCTCTCTCTAAAAGGCAGTTAGAGTTTTAGTCCTGACTTTGTAAGTCCAGGGTAGCAACGGCACATGACCACAGCTCAGGAAAAAGTTTCTCCCATTACTAAACAAGCAAGTTCGCTGTATTTCAGACTTACTAGATCAGTTCACACTTAGGTGCCTCCAAATGAGAGGGCAGTCCCCAGCATGGCTATTTTACACTAGTGTATTCAAATTTGCATATGAGGTTACAATCTTGGAAGATGATTGAGATACCCTTTGCTACACAAAGTTATATCCTATCCCATTATTTGGTTGATGGCGGTAGTGTAGTTGGGCCCTCCTTTGGCAGAGATTATATCCCTGATGTATCATGCGCTGTTAGTGCCAGCTTACCTAAAAGAGAAAACATGTCAGGAGATCTCTATTACTGCAGCAAGTCTTTGCAGTGGCCTCCAAAGGGACTGAAAAAAAACATGTATCAAAATTTATATATGAAGGATGCATCATGGGGAGAATCTCCCTGCACTTTATTCACTCTTTGTTGGAGGTAGGCTGACCTAAAACACACAATTTACTGTCACCAGGATAACTTGCTTGGAAATGCAAGACCCAAAATATCCCGAGTTGTCCCCCAGGACACCAGGCAATAATGCACCCTGTGTGGGATTGAAGGGGTGTGTGGTGTGATGCTTCCTCCAGCCCTTCCTTGCATCTTCTAGTGCAGCACTCTGGATCCAGAGATGTCTAGGCACTACAAAAAGGCATGGCAGCACTGCTGAACTGGGTGGTTTACTAGCACTGAAAATCCCTTTGAATAAAGAAGGAAATGATAGCAAATTTAGTCACTCAAGAAAATAACAGCATGATAAATAATGTATGGAAATGGAATGTTTCTTTAAGAGGGAAGAAATGCTGAAGCTTTTATTGAGCAGTTAATGCCCTCTCTACTTATTATCTTTGGAGTTTTTAAACCTCTTGGCAGTCAGATATGTTCAAATGGAAGAATTTAATCTCTTCTACCCTGGATGATAGGGACCAGAAATTTGATTTGACCTGAAGTTCCAGGATGTTAGTTTCATTTTACAAAGTTTGATGTTTTCTGTTGTTTTGTTTTCTCAATAACATTTTACTATGGGTCCACAAACAAGGAGGTAAAATTTAAGACATGTACCTGGAGTGTGATGCATACCTTCCACATGCATTTTTGGCTTGGAAAGGCAAGTATTTCCTATGGCATAAAAATTATTCAGTTTCCAAGTTTGTCGGTGGTAAACCAGGGGATGCAAAGTTCATCACTTTTAAGAATCACATCCTGGGCTTGTATTTTGAACTTGATACATTTGCTTACTGTGATGACTTTAGGCTGTTATTTACTCAACTTTATTTTCCAGTCCTTTGAGGCATGTAAAAGAATGATGAACAGATAGAAAACCCATGAAGCTTGTATATTTTTGGCAGCATTGCCAGATCTTTTGATGCAGTCTTACAAATGAATGTTCAGCTTTTATTCAGAATCTACCTTGTATCCAGATTTCCCCATTGTATCATGAAACTGGGAGGCAAACTGTTCAAAGACTGTGCTAAACTTGTTGATTTGGATCAAACTTCTGAAAAGTTTACAGCAAATTATATGGTCTTTATTTTCTTTGCATAGCTAGAAAAATACACTTGTAAGGTATTTTGGGAAGATTAGATTTCAGGTAATGGAAGATATGCTTTGATTTAGTATCTCTAATTATTCTTCATTACATTAAAACCTGCCAGATTCACTATTGGATGAACCTTCTGAGAGGGGGTGGTGGCAACTTCACCATTTGAATTATTTAAAATTATCTCATTATTCAAGCAGAAGTAGTTGGATCTAATGTGGTAACAAAGCAACACATTATGGGTGCAGAAGACCAGACTCAACTGATCAATCTCATCTATCTTCTTACTACAAGCTACAAAAGTAATGGAGTTAAAGAAAGTAGCATACTTGAAGGCATGACTTCAGATGAGTGTTTGGATAACTCATGCCCAGCAGAATGCACAATTCAGATTTATGTTTTCATCTAGGGAGATAATTTACCCTGAAGTAAATATTGTGCTGGGTATGTCAAATAGCAATTATACAGTGCTTTATGTTTTCAAGTCAAGAGATGACTGTTTGCTGTTCTTAACTTTTGTGAAAAATTTTTGGGGTAAATCAAGTAAAAGCTATTTTCCCCAAATTATATGCTGGCACAGCAAGCTAAACAAGCATAGGAATTTTTCAATGAATGTCACAGTCTAGTTGGCTATGTCTGAAGTGCATCAACTCAAAAATTATGTAGCAGCTCCCCTCCCCAAACGTGGATGGCCTATTTATGGCTGTATTTCCAGAATTACACCATTTGTAAAAACTCCATTTGGGAAATCATGTGTTGAAAGGGTACTAAAAATTCAAGGTATAAAAGGGACAAGAAAATCACAGCTCATATGTGAAAAATTATGGGGCTCACTGTCTATTTTTATTTTTCGTAACAGTAGAATATAATTACCTTTTTCTGTGTCACTTTTGGACCAAGAAATACATCACTACAAAATATTTAGCTATTGAATTAGCTCATAGCAAAGCCCTGTGATTGAAGTGGGGGGACAAATTATCAGCTCAGATGGTAAAATTGTAAATGTCCTAATCAGCAGTCCCTGAAGCTGGAGATATGATGCATCCTCTCCTATGTCAGCTTCTTTCCTTCAGTATTGGATGTACCATCAGCACTCATAAAGAGAAAATGAGAGAAATTTCCTCAGCTTGCATCACAAGTTCAAAAAAAAAGGTATAGCTCAGAGAAGCCCATGCGCTGATTAGGAATGTATTCTGCTTGATCAGTAAGGGGTTACTGAAAAATTAATGCCTGTGGAAGATCTGAGGGCTTCAGTATAATAAACAGCTGTAGCAGTAATATGTAAAGACCTCTTCTAAGTTAGTTAAGTGCTAAGCCTCCTACTGTTGCAAGCAAAATCTATAGGACCTGAGCTATATACTTGCCTGCATTTTAGAGCACAGCAGAAATATTCTTAAAAACAACTGATTAAAGTGTTGGGGTATTGTCATTGTTTTTTGGTTTGTTTGTTGTTTTTTCTTTTTTCTTGAGAACATGTGAGACAAAATGCTGTGTGTCTATTTTTAATGGGACGTAATGAGCTTTTCAACTGATTAAATTTGAACAGTGACTTTTGTGCTTCTCCAGCTGAGCTGATGACCACAAACAAGCTCTGTCTGAATGCAGATCCCAAAACTGCCAAGCATGCCAAGCAAGGGGCAGTACTACTAAAGGCAGATTTCCATGGGTTTTGTTATGGTGTCCAGCTTCTCCAGTCCCTAATAAGCCTTGGGTTATATATTTTTCAGCACATGGACTATTTGCAACATCCCTTTCCCTCTCCCCTGTGGATTTGCTGCCATCTAATAATGCTTGAATTCATAGTGCTGTTTTCTGGGGGTTGGGGTTGTTTTGGTTTTTGGGTTTTGTTTATTTGTTTGTTTGGTTTGGGCTTTTTTTTAATTACAGAGTTCTGTTTCCTCTAGCTGGTTACTGTTTATTTTCATGTGAGAACTTAATATTATTCAGCCTAATCTCCTGCTGTCAAATATGATTGACAGTTGCCAAAGAGCTAAAAAAATTATTACAGAAGTACAGTCACATGCATAGACAGTATTTGTAATGTCTCCTGAAGGAGACTAAGGACTAAATAACTGGTTCTGGTTCCTGGACCCCTTGAACACCAGGTGCCTGAAAGTTGTTTAAGTGTTAAAGCAGTGTGTCAGAACAGAGACTGAGGGATGGGTTGGGGTCAGATCATCAGCCTCTGAAATTAATTTTCTCCTTTTGTTTCCTTTGAAAAAGAAGAAAACAGATTAGGATGCAGGACAGGGAAGTCCCAAACTGTTTACAATAGTAGCTTTGGAGTTCAAAATGGGGAAAATGGGATGAAAAAAATATTGAAAATATTCTAATTTCTTCTCCTTCAAAATCACATCCTTATCCTGTATAAAGGAAAAAAAAAATTGTACAGTATTCCTTGTTTGTGTGTGTTTTAACCTGCTTTCTTTTGTGATTTTAGTTTATTGACTTAAATCTCTTAAAGATTCCCAGGCTCCGAATGTTTTACTGGGTCACTGACTGGGTCTATCGTTTTATAAGCTGTCTTGTTGTCAGGCTGTTCTCAGTAGATATAATGCTGTCAGGTGTGAGGTTATAAGGATGAAATAGAGAAAAGAAATAAATAGCAGAGGAATAAAGAAAGGAAGAAGGCATAGGGGAATGGGGCAGGTGGTTAAGTTGAAGAGAATGCCGGTCTTCACAGAGGGCATTTGTACAATGCCCTGCACAGTGAGGTTTCCATAACCCCAACGAAACACCAGTATAGGGCTATGGGTTCAGCTGGGGCACTGCTAATGAAATAAACTAGGTTTTTATCCTTTGCTTCTGTGCCAAAGGTATAACTGGCATTTCGTCACACTCCTGTAACACTGAAAACTTATTGCAGTTCTTTCCTTCTATCTGTTTACCTGGTGGATAACTTTCCTCTGTGTACTACCAGCCTGGGACATAATTTCTTGAGCTGAATCTCTTTGTATTTTTTTTTTGCTCTTCTTCAGAATCTTTTTAGAGTCCTTTGTTATTTCTGTCTTGAGTGGTGTTTGCAGCTTCTCCTAAATTTAAATCATCTGTGAAGTTAAATAACATAAAATTTGTTTCTTCCAGAATGTTAATTATTACATTAAGCAATCCAGATAGACCCTCTCAATTTTCTGCATTACATTGTGTTAAAGCACAGTAGTAACTAGTTAATGAACCCCTTAATTTTTCCATTTTTAGATCAGATGTGAAAATTAACATCAGTACAGAATACTACATGTTTTCTTGTCTCAACCTTTGCTTAGTTAGAGGGCAAAATATAAGCACTGAATCACTGGAGGCTGATGATCTATGTGAAGGGATTACTTAAAGAAAATAACTTGCTTGATGAAGTTGGAGACCACACTATTTCACCACAGATAAAAGAAGAAGTTATCACTTTGTGGTTTTTTTAATGGGGATTTTAACAGGTTTAACCATAAATGAAACCCCTACAAAGCAGGGTGATTGGCAAGACTTCATTCTATTTGTTTTGTCATTTTTCCTTTGAAATTCCTTTTGATTTCATCAGTATAAAAACCAGGCAGCCACCTCAAATTAAAGGTTTAGAATGAGAGGATCAAACAAATCTTATCAGGCTGCAGGACAGAAGAGAAATTATTTGAAAAGTTAAGAAGTTCATGTTGTCTTTCCTGTTCTCTCTCAAAAGAACGGTAAAGAGTTTGGTAAAGTCACTGGAAGAAAATGGAGGCCTGCTCTAGCAAACAAGTGAGAGTTCAGATTTTTAAGAGCTTTTGCCTCACAGCAGTCTTATGCCACTGAGAAACTGAGGCACAGAGAGATGGAGTGATATGGTTGTGTCTATAACAGATAGAAGACTCCCCACCACTGGTTCCCTGAATCACCTTTTTTCATGAACTAATCCCATACAAGGTTGTGGAGGTCAAATATATCCCACTTTGTTCTTAGAAAAGGAAATATACTGAGCTTTTTCTGAAGCAAGTAGATTTTTCATAGGCATGTGACAGCTTTGTTTCTCCCAGGTTGAGCTGAGAGGAAGTCTTTTCCAAGTTTTTGTATATGATTCTTGAAAAGAAAGACTAGGGGTTATACTGTTATCTCTTTAGAGAATCTTGTATTATTCATTTTTAAAGAAAAAAACTGAGGCTGCTCATCCACTTCCATCTATAAAGACAATAAATTCGCACTCTGAGTCTTTTATGTTTATATTTTAACGCAAATATTACAAAAATGTAATGTACAGACTGACAGATGCTATAGTATTTCTGTGATGTATTTTGATGCTCCATTTACAACTTCAAAGCATTCACTCATTGAATTATTTGTGAAAAAAGAAATGTATGGTAACAGCCCATAATCTGTTTACAAGATCTGCTGTAGTGTTACACAGGATGTGTTGTGCCTGAAATATTGCTTTGTCACATTGGCAAGGCGATCTGAAATGGACTGGATCTTTCCAAGAAGATTTCATTTTGTGGGTTGTGCAAGAACAGTTTCCTTAGCTTTGTGCAAAATGATTTCAAAAAATCCAGGGGAATGTTAACAACATCTTTTAAAAATGATGCTATGAATGTTGGCTGTGTAGTTACATTTTATGAAATAAAAGAGGAGAATTTGGGAAAATTACCCAGACACTTCAGTACTTCTTTCCAGATGAAATGTGGATGGTTTTGTTTTTACTGAAAATCTTGTGAGATCCTGTCAAATTTCTTTTTAAAAGTCAACAAGATACAACAAGTGACATTATTGATCATGCAGAATGACACTGGAATGACTTGGTTTTCTCAGTGTTGAGTTCCTGGGCATGTCCTGTCTGCTTTCCAGCTTGGTGTCCTCTCCAATGGCTTCTGGTGAGCGATCAACTGATTGTACACTGAGACTCTTACGGCAATAAGCAACCAAATATTTATGAACACAGGAGAGTTTGTTGGGTTTTTTTATTTCTCTTAGACCAGATGAGATAACTTGGACAATCCAAAGCTGAATCTGTTTATTGCTCACTAGGGGATCTCAGAGTCCTAAGATACAATGAAATTTGTTGACTGAACTTCAGAAGTGTTTCCCCTCAACATGCATTTTTTTTTTTTCCTTTTCTTTTTTTTGCTTGCTTAATTGCTTCGTGTGTATTTCTGCTCTGTGGGAGAGTTAGAGAGTGATTCTGAAACAGGAGGATGTCATATTTATTCTGTAGGCATTAAGAGTTCTAATTACTCCCTGACGAGTCTCATTCACAAAACATTTTATTTATGATGCTTTTTCTTAAATGATTAAACATGTATTGGTTAAATATTTGCTAAATGTAAGGGCATCACATCCTTGATGCTGCTTCCCAGTAGGAAAATAAGAATAAGAAAATAGTAGGTAACTGTTACATGAAAGTCTTTCCCAATATACAGTGGCTATTTATCAGAGAGATACAGGCTGCCCTGTTTTTTTTAAGTATATACAATTATATGACATTTTTTAATATGTGGTTCCATCTAAATGATTTTGGGTTTGTCTGCTCTTCATCATATAAATAAAAACTTTTGAGGTTTGACTTTGTAAAGATGTATCTCAGGTAGCTCATTAGAGTTGCTGCTTTGTTTCCAAACTGTCAACACCATTTTTTAAAGTTGTCACCTTGATTCTGCTGGAGATCAAATGAAGTGTGTGCAAAGAAAACCAAACCAAAGGACACAGAGTGGAAATTAACCAGGGAAAAGCACTGAGCGGCTGCCCTAGAGATGTAGGTCTCAAGTGTTACCTCTGCATTTTCAGTTCGTTTTGGGGACCTTCCTTGCCTGCTGCTTTTAGTCCTTTCTTCCCTCATTTCATATTGACTCTTGTGACTCCCTTCTTCTAATTTTTCTTCTCTTGACACTATTTCCCTTATCTCATCCCTTAGTAGTTCTGTTTTCTCATCAATTCCACCTTCTTTTCGCACAGGCTGCATTTTATGATTACCATTCTTGCCCTGTATCACAGCATTTTCAGTTATCATAGAACCATAAAATAGTTTGGGTTGGAAGGGATCTTCAAAAATCATCTAGTCCAACCCCCCTGCAATGAGCAGGGACATCTTCGACTAGAAAAATTTGAAGTTAATAACTTCCTATTTGCAAACTGCTGTCAGTGGGAAGGATGATGCTGGCATCTAATAAAAAATCCGTGAAAGATGGTGGCACCTGCACGAGTTCTCATCTTCTGTTCAAAGCATGGTTGTCACGAGCTTTGAATGACACTGCGTGTGTCTGTGTGTGTGAGCTCACACGAGATATGCACTGGGAAGAGCTGGTGGAAAATCATGCTAGAGGTTGGCATTGTTAGAGGGAATTGGGTGCTGACTAGTCAGGCAAGCCCTTATTCCAACTCCCAAGTTGTCTCCCTTCACCCTTGGCAGGTTTGTCATATTTCGGATTTTTGGTAACTTGTTCTATGCTTTCAATGTGAAACACATGCACATCTTAAAATGATATTGCTTTTATCTTGATGGGAATCCCACTGTCATCATTATATCTTCTTTCATGAAACCAATAGCTTTTAAGAAAAAATAATACAGAGGCATCAAGGTCAATTACTCTTGGTAGTGCGTAAAATATGTGAGCTAAAATAACACAATCATCATGGATATTTTATTGGTCCGATAGAACATGCCAAAATAAGAGGGATGAAATTCTCTAAGGTGTATCTATGTAATGAAGATGGGGTGAAGCATTGGGTCCCACACAGACTTAGGACTTGAGGTCATGTAGGTGCTGTACTGAGGACTAGCAAAAAATCCTTTGAAAAATGTTTGTCTTCTTGGCATTGTATAGACAGGTACACAGAAGAGCTGCAGCAACAGTGTATGTCAGAGGACGAATTAACTGAAGTACCGTGGGCAGGCAGTACAGTTTCACCATAGTATTGAAGGTTGAAGGGATAACTACAGGCCTACAGAGACAGGGGAGGTTCAGAAAGTCATGGCTGGCTGGGGAAGTAGCTTTACTCCTTACAACAGGGACTGGGTAAACCCCGTTATTCTGAGATGTAATACCTCAGCCTTCCAGTCACTGACCAGGTCTTGTGAGCTTAACATCACCAAGAAATGCATTTTTCAGTGCTGAGTAATTGGTAAATTCAGGAAGCCTTGAATGTGTAACTCTTTGTATGTCAAGAGCAGGCTGTGTGTGGGACTGCAGATAAAAAGACATTACAAAATGGTTTTCTTCAAAGCATTTTTATTTCCTGGGCCTGCAGTACTGCATAACATGTAAATTCAGAACAGCTCCACCAAATCCAGAGATGGATGGCATTTACTCTACTGCAGGCGAGATCAAAGTGAGGCTGAAAGATGTATGCATTGTAGTGCCTGTAACATTATTTATTATGCACACAACCCAACAATTCCTGAGCTTAGTTCCTGCTGTTAAGTGTCTTCCTCACAATCTGCAAAGGCAGATTCTTTAATTAACCTTTAAATGATAATTATTTCACTGGCAGTGCACCAAGCAGAATCAAAGTAACTCAGTTTATACAATATTAGACTTGTCTCCTGAAGATATGTTAGATTACCTGGAGTAACTTAGTGAAACTGAAGGATACTACACCTATTTGTTTGTGCTGTGTTCTACCAGACCTCTGGACAGATAGGATTGAATGCATGGGGCAGGGCAGATGATTTGGTTTTCTGTGTAGCTTGCTGAGTGGAAAAGTCAGACAATGCAGTCAGGAGTCATTTGGGTATCAACATGAAAACGTACCGGAAAGTGCAAAGGAAAACTGGCCAGCTACTCTGACTTCAGAAATTACCTAAACAGACCTTACTGTGACAAGCGTTGCTGTGCCAGTAGGAAAACACTTGCTATGAAACTTGAGAAATATACATCCAGATAGTATTATATATATATAAATGATATAAAGTGATATAAGTGACATAAATGATATCACTTGCTGCTATTTTTATGAGCTGAGCATGGAGAAGTTTGTATGGGGGGCTAGTTGATATGCTTGGCTTCTTGGAGCTGCAGAGAGCAATAGGGCAAGTCCTCTCAATACATGGGAGGTAAACTGATTTCCGAGGTATTTAACATGTTTAATTTCTAGACCATTCCCTCAATGCTAAATGAATTTTATGCAGCGGGTTCATCTTATAATCTGGCAGCTCAGCACTTCCTCCGAATCGAATCTGTGAAGAGGTAGTAAGTAATCGAGGAGATAAAGGCGTATTTTTGCTTCCTGCAGGCCTCTCCTAATGTTGTGTCCATAAAAGCTATGGTAGAAGTGACTCCCTCAGCCTGGGACAGAGACGCCAGTGAGGTGAAAGTATGTGTCTTAAACGTGTTGATTATTCATGCAGATCCACCATTTTAGGGAAAACAATGATGCCAGGGCTAGCAGCTTCCCTTTTCCCCACATACTTACTTGTTTCCTCCAAGACTACAGGAAGCAACTACCATAGGATAAATGAAGGAAAATGGTGGATAAACCACCTTCTGTTTTCAGGACATTTTCCAAATCTGATTGGAACTGTCCTTGAGAGTGATGGTTCTGTCTTTCGTTATTTAAGTGCAAACTGTCCTTAGAAGCAGAATGCTGCCACCTTCTCTGCCTTTTTGAATCTCTCAGCAGTGTGTCTCTGTGGAGGTATGTTTTACCCTTCACTATAACCACACTGTGGTTTTGCACACGATTCACTGGTTCCCATTTATTCCCACATGTTCATAAGCAAGTCTCTCATCTGAATGACTGGAATATATCGCTGTCTCCAGGCTACTAAAGTCAGAATAAATGGATACGACCACATTCCTTATCTCCAGACTGCAGAAACTTTTGTCAATCCATGAGATAGACTGGGCAGAAGCTGAATGCATAACAAAATCATTTGGGGTCATGGTACAATGATTAGATTCCTACAGCCTGTGTTACTGTAGATTAGTACTCTGGCTCCCTGGAGAAAAAACAAATTTGAAATTCTGTGCTACAGCCAGATGCCAGGCAGACCAACAGTGTGTGGACCTGAGAAAAACATGCATCTCTTTAAGGTACTGAGATCTCCTCCCAGCAAACCCTAATCTCAGTTCTAAAGGGAAAGCTCCGTTCAGCTCACAGTGCTGTACTACATATGGGACATCTCTGGCTACTTGCAGGGATCACAGCTGTGGTTTAGTAAGCTTTAGGAGGTGTTGGTTTTTCTTGAAAGAAGGAGAGAAGTCAGAAATGTACAAAAGCTCTAACTCAGTGACAGAAAGTTTTCAAAAGCTTTGTGCCACAGCCCAGAGAAGACTGGCAAGGGATTGCCTTTTTGTCACAGAATCAATTATGTTAGTCCCCCAATACGTCTGAGGGACCACGATGTACTGCCTTGAAATGAATGAATTTTGGATGTCTGGCTGTAGTTTCATGGCTGTCTGATTACACAGTAAAATGTATTCAGCAGGTCAAAACTAACATTCATTTCCAGTTTATATATTTGCTCCTGGGACAGGGGTTTGTCAGTGTTCTTCTGCCACATAGCTTTTGCATCCTGGTAGCTGCTCTGGATATGGTTTGGCTTATAGAGAAACCAGGCTTAATCCCAATTTACAGGCAACCCCTTAGAGTGTTTGAGAGCAAGTGTTTTTTTCTGAAGTCTTGGCATCATGTAACGAGAGAACTTTAGATTTCTATAGACACATTGCATGCCTTCCATGGAGAAATACGGTTGTGGGAAGCTAAATTTCTAATACAAGCATCAAGCAGGGAAGTATAATTAAGCCCCATATCATAAGAAGAACAAAATCATTCTCCTAACAGGGCACAAACCCAAACAACTCCCCGTTCCTTTCTTTTTATGTGGCAAAAGAAAGAGAAACATTTCATCCTGCCAAAAAAACAAACACAACAACAAATAAGGTGTTCACAAATGTGATCTTATTCCAGCAATGTCCAACCTAAGAGAACAATTTGTGCTTCTGCCAGTAGATACTGCAATTGGATACTATTTTGTAGCAACAGAATTGTTGTAACTGCTGTGGAGGCACAGCATGCTGCTAAAAACCTGGCAACTTTTATGAAAGTCGTTTATATTACTGTAGGCTTTCTATAAACAGTGGCAATAAAAAGCTAAACTGTTTTAGGAATAAGATGCAGATATTAGAGATGGGTTTTGCTGCAACAGTAATGCCTTTTGGCAAGTGTGCTGGCATTTAAAGAAAAAAATAAAAATAAAAGAAAATGTAAGTATCTCTTAGAGATAAAGACTTTCTCACTGCAGTCTAGACAGCGAGCAGAACCCCTTCCCCAAGAGAGAGAGCACTGGCTGCAGAAATTACACAGAATTGGTTTACTTACTAACCTTGCATGAGAATTGGGGCAGAGCACTCCTCCTGGATAGCAAAGGCATCTTTTTTAGGGATGTAAATATTAAAGAGGGGAAAGAACAAGTTTCGCAGCTGCCGTCTGACACATGGCTCCACTAGGTAGAAAACAGCTTTCCAAATATTTATGTAGAGCCATTTGGACTCATATATTGGGAGTTTAAGACTGGGG